>CAEFZY010053001.1:0-19566 GCA_903066815.1 Brachyrhaphis roseni | reverse complement strand
GGATGGATGGATGGATGGATGGATGGATGGATGGATGGATGGATGGATGGATGGATGGATGGATGGATGGATGGATGTTGCCATGGTTTCTCAGGTCAACTGTTCAATATTTTTCTGTTTATTTGCAAAATGAAACTGTTTAACATAAAACCCAGAGTCAAGATTCAAAACCCCAACCTTCTTGTTGCTAGGCAACAGCGCCAGCATCGCTCCACCGTGCAGCCCCCTTTTTGTTTTACACCTACGCATTTTTAAAAACTCCGATCCAAGATAAATTCACAGCCAAACTGATCCAGAGGTCAAAGTTCAGAGAGATGTGAGCGCTTCTCAGCATCCGCCCTCCAGTCAAACAACTTCCAGATCCTAAACCGGCAACCTGAGGAGAGAAATGTGGGCACAACTCATCTGGGGTTCTGTCAGGTCTTCATAAATTAGTCTGAGTTTCAGTAGAGGATGAGTAAGGAGAATATTAAAGTCATTACGATGAATTATCTGGAGTGTTAAAGCTACTAACCGGCTCTGGGTTCACATCCCACATAAATCACAAAAAAGATCAAACTACCACAGGAGCTGGAGAGGAAATATGTTCCGGTCGCTTCAAAGTCACTCTGCGGCTTATTTAGGGCTGAACCTGGAAGAGCAGAACTATTTCATTTGTGTCAAAACCCGAAATAACCGAGTTTAAGCCTTACTGATGGCAACATTTCAATAAGGAGGCACAAATAAAGCAGCAGCAGAAAAGCTGCAACAGACGAGAAAAGATGCAAGAGTCCCTCAGATCTCTGAGGATCCGGGCTCCTTCCAGGAACAGGGAGAAACGGGATCCAGTTAACGACCTCTGTGATCCGGCCGGGTCGCCGTGGGCAGAGATAACGGCATGGCGGCTGGGAGGTCACGCCAGCAGTGGCCTGCAGTAAAGACAGACGGATCCCTTTCTTCTGCCGCTGGAGCCGAGACGGAAATGAAGACGGGGTGAAACAGAGAGAGAGAGGCGGCGGGGGAGGAAGGAAGAGCGGCGAACAAATGAGAGAGAGGCTGACAAAGAGAAGACCAGCTCCAGGCAGCAACAAACCGACAAAGAAAAGGAGGAAAAGAGCAAGTCAGAAAGTGGAAAGAGTTTTTAATGATGAGGAAACAGAGAAAGACCAGAAACAAGAAAGAGGGCAGAAGCCAAGCTCTTGAGCTGATTGTTCTCACTGACTAATCTGTGGATGAAACGTCAATTATGGGACAAAGATAACGAGCTGAGCACCGCGGAAAGAAGAAGCAAACTGAAACTCAGACGCTGCAGATCTCCAGATCTGAGAGGAAACAAGCAGCTTTTGTGTTGTTGGAGGCTAAACGATGAGTTCTGTCCTGGACAGAAGAGCCGCTGCAATAATTAAAGGTGCAGTCAGAAATATGTTTAATCAATGAAACAGGCAGGGCATTGATTGGTGGATTCAAGAGCAATTAGTGGAAAACAAACGAAAAGCTGAGTTTCACATCTGTGACGAATTTTATGGTTGAATCCTGAAATATGAGCAGAAAAATCCTTCAAGTTGAAACTTTAAATCCTTTAGTTACTCCAAATGAAGTGAATTCATATGTGAATGTCGTCACAGAGCCGATATCCTGAGGCAGGAAGGATCTGCTGTAGCTGCTTCCATCGGCCACTAAGCTGCACAATTTAAAAATCATTTCACTTATTAGAAACACGGCAGTTTTTTACAAATCTTGTTTTCTATAAAAGGCTTCGGCTCTATAGGGTCAGGTGTTTGTTTTTGGCTGCATCAAAATTGGTTTATGTCGCAAAACTGCAATAGAAACTTTTTTCACACCACAAGAGTCACATGATGAACAACCAGACATCGATGCTTTTGAACCATGAAGACAGGGAGAGGTAGGAGGATGGTGGCGGATGATTTAAACTTAATCACCTGTGAGTTTAATTGAGTTTCTTAAATAATAGAAACAGAACCATTACTCTTGTTTTTTCAACATTATATTAAACTTTTGTGCAGATTTATGATGAAAACGCAGCAGCGGCTGTTTGACGTGCTAACAGCTCAACATCCCGGCAGCAGAGACGCCCTCCACAGGAACATGACATCATCAGCTCTGCTAATCAACCTCCTTTGCTTTTGCCGCTCCTCTTTAAATCTCTGGCTGTATGATTAGAACGATGTTGGGCTGGGGGATATGATGCTAAAAATAATACTTTGCTGCAGCATTTATGCATCACAACTGTCTGAAAGTTAAAAAGTCAAAATTCTTCCAGAACCGGAGGGAAAAACGGCCCCAAAAAAACAAAAAACTCTAATCAGATCAACATGAAGCGACGCTGTCCTGCAATCAGCTCTGAACCAGGCTCAGCTTTTTCTATACACAGATTTGATTTATTTATTCATACAGATTTATTTTTGTCTTTTTGGTGTGAGTGTTTTACTCCACATATTTGCTTTGATCAGTTGTTTTAAGTCTACATTTGGATTATTCATATTTAGTTTTTCCTTATTTTAGAAAATGTGCTTTAAGGCTAAAGTTGCCTTAGGTTTTATTATTTTTAATGATCACATATTAGTATCAAATAACTCTTTCAAATTAAGTCAATGCATTAGTATAAACATTTAGCAAATTTAAATTACCATATGCTTAAGGATGGACTCTGATGGTGATAATGAAATTTCAATAAAAAAAATAAAATAAGATCCAAAGAACCGAAAAATCAGAAGAAACTCGAACCTGAAGAGTTTAGAGGCAAAGAACAGACAGACAGACAGACAGCTGATTGGAAACAGGAAGCAGCTGTGAGAAAGAAAACAAGAGCAAAATGAAGAACGCTAACCCTAATAATAATAATAATAATAATAATAATAATAATAATAATAATAATAATAAAAAGAAAGCAGAGACCAACACTAATCAAAGGAAATAAACTCAAACACAAAACAAAGACAACTCAGGATAAATGAAGAAACTAAAGAAACAATGAAGATTTAAGGCAAAACCATCACAGCAATACTAATAAACTGAATATGGCAAGACCTGTTGAGCAATAATGAACATTGGCACTAAGTGGAATATGGCAAGGCATAAGAAAGAATTTAATCAAGAAAATGATCAAAACCAAAGAATCACATCACTACTTCCATAAAACAGCATCAATGATTCTTTGGGATTATTAACAGATCAGAGAGAAACATTATCAGAGAGCTAAACAATAAATATTTATTTTATGAATAAAATAAATAAGAACAAATAAAAATTGGTGCAAAACTATATTCATACAGCCTGAAGCATAAGCTGCATTCACAGATATAACTTTCACAGGTGACATTTACTTCCAGTTGTAATTTCAACGCACAGCGACTGTTTACTGAGTTCCAGTATAAACCAGTAGAGACCAAGAGTTTTATACTGGTCCTGTTTGGTCCCAGTGTAGAGCAGCCTGGGCTGAAAACATGATCAGCTTTCTAACTAAAGTCATCATTTATCCATCTGCATGTCAGTATGTAAACAGGTCAGAGGTCACCTGGGGTTTTATGAGGATGCGACTAACTGGTCTAACACAGACGGGTCAAACTTTAACTACCAGTTTATGTTTCCTCCCCGCTCAGAGGGAACAGAGGGAACAGAGGGAACGACGATGAGGGCAGAAAATGTCCAAACGGACTGCAGGACCCGGGGATGCTTTTATTACCCCAACCTGGATGCTTTTATTACCCCAACCTGGAGGCTTTTATTACCCCAACCTGGAGGCTTTTATTACCCCAACCTGCCCCAATCTGATCAGAGGATTAAATTTTTGATCAGAAATATGAGCAGATCAACACAATCAATCATTTTTCCATATAAATATCAAATCAAATGATTGGATCTTTCCAAACTGCAATAAAAGATGAATTTATTTTCCACATCTTGACCCGGCAGTGTGGATTCAGCTCAACCCAAACTGCAGCACTTCGACTAGAGCTGGGCAGAATGACCATTTTATTCATACCAAATTAAATGTAAAAACGGGATTTTATTTCTATCTTTCTTTCTTTGAGTTGAATTCAAAGTAATAAACTGAAGCTGTAAAACGGGTTTGTCAAACAAGATGGCGGTTCTTTGTGCTGAACTCTGAACTCTGGAAACTTCAACAATGTGCTGGGAAAAAATCCAAATTTTCCAAAAATAAAATCTCCCAAATAGAAAAAGTATTAATGGATTTCTCACCCAGCCCTCCTGCCTGGACTGCGGGTCTGTTTCCGTACGAACCGCAGAACCGCAAAGCCGCAGAACCGCAGAATCACAAAACCGCAGAATCACAAAACCGCAGAATCACAAAATCGCAGAATCACAAAACCGCAGAACCGCAAAACCGCAGAACCGCAGAATCACAAAACCGCAGAATCACAAAACCGCAGAACCGCAGAACCGCAGAATCACAAAACCGCAGAGCCGCAGAACCACAGAACCACAAAACCGCAGAACCGCAGAACCACAGAGCCGCAGAACCGCAGAGCCGCAGAACCGCAGAACCACAGAATCACAAAACCGCAGAACCGCAGAACCACAGAGCCGCAGAACCACAGAACCGCAGAACCACAGAACCGCAGAACCACAGAGCCGCAGAACCGCAGAGCCACTCACCACGATGAGGTTCCACATGCGGGCGGCTTCGGCCACCAGCGTGGAGACGCCGCTGCAGCCGGGCAGCAGGACGATCTTGATGGGCTCGGTGTAGAGCAGGTCGTACAACAGCTTGGTGGCCTCCCCCGGGTCGCACTGCAAGGACAAAACAAATGCATTTAGATCAGGACCAGAAATAGATGGACAAGAGAAAAGATAAGGCTGACGGAGAGATGGGAGAGAGAGATAAAAAGGGAGAAACAAAGAGGCAGAATGAAGAATGAGAGGGTGAAGATAAAGGGAGCTGGCAGCTGCCTTAAAAACAGAAACATCACAAGTGGAAGAAAAACTCTGGAAATAGAAGAAACAGATACAAAACTCACAAACATGGTGATCAAAATGTAAAAATAAGAAAAACGAGCGTCACGTTTTCATCCTGACAGCAACATTAAATCCACCGTTCTGATTCCAGATCAGCACAGAGAGGCAGCAGGCAAACAGAGGTGACCCGATGGGGCGGCGCCGGCCGACACACACATTTACGCCCTCCATGAAGTCGTTTACGACACATCCAGGAAAAGGAAACGTTCCCGGCGATCCATCACCGGCGGATCAGCTGACAGCCGGAGTCACAGATAAACGGCCGACGCGCCTCACGATCAGAGGAACGCTTCGCAAAATCCACTTCAGAGGGACGTCACTCACATGACGTCTGACACCAGATATGGTCCCCGGACGGCCCCGGTGCGGGCCCCCAGTGGCCCCCGGACCCCGCGGTTAGCAGCAGGGGAACTGAGCGGAGCGTGTGGGATTGGTATTCAGCGGCTGGTCGCTCATTAACTCTCAGGCTGCGTCTCATGGCAGACAGAGTCAAGGAGCCGACAAGCTATTAAATGATTCTGAGCTCCATTAAGGAGAATCAGTTCCCAATTTAAAGCCCATCTCTCTTCACTTTTACTATTTAAACAAAATTCAATAAAATAGCAGAATTATGACAATAAGTTAGAAACCCGTCCAGATGTTCCCTGTCAGCTTTTCATCAAACTGGGTCAGGATTCAAACTGGAACTGTCCAGAATGAATATTCTTCTCATTTCCACCATAATTCAATACAGTGAATACTTTTGCGTGGCTGTGGTGAGTTTGAAGCTGTCAGAGCCGCATCGCCTCACGACCAGAGAGATTTCACCTGACAACGGATCGCTGCAGCTGCTTGTTTGTCCAGAAAATCCTCATTTGTTGAGAGAAAGCAGGAGTTGATTGGAAGTGGAGTCGTGACTGTGAGTCTGATGAGAGTTTGGATGATCGAGCGAACGCAGGCATGGAGGACCTGACGGCTCCCAGAGGGGAAGCCAAAACATCTGCGCGATCTGGCGTTGAGCACAAGTGGCCGCAGCGATCAGCCTGAATTCATGTCTGTAAATGGTGAGCTGTGATTACATGGAAGAGCTGGAGTTCATCACAACACATGGGCCTGAAGGAGCCGCTTCAAACCGCTTCAGTGAGGCTCTCAGCAAAAACTCTACACTTATCAGTGAAAACAGAAAGTCATGAAAAATCATTTCTCTGCTTTACTGAAGAGTAAATCCCATCATTTTGTTTCTCAGTCATCAGATATAAATCTACAGTTCTCACCTCCAGGCCAATAATGTTTGATTTCTTGCAGTATTAACAATAAGCAAAAAAGTTTTGCTTTAAATAAGCTAAACTTAATAATGTAGCCCATTTAGAACAGTTAAATCCTGCACATCTAAATGAATCAAATGAAACATAAACGCACCAAAAAACCTGGAACAAACATCCAGAAAACAGCAAAACAGCCGAAACACTGAGTTCCTTTAAATCCAGACTGATCTGTTCAGAGTCGCTGTTGAAACATAATAAATGAAACATTAATCAACATTTTGATGCCTAATGATGGCACTTGGTAAAATGTAATGTCTTAATTGTTGAGGAATTTGTATTTTTGTGTCTTTGAAATATGCTATAAAAATTCAATTTATTAGATTGTAAATAAAGACAGCGTTTAAGGAATGAAGCAGGAAATGAGAAACGTTAGAGGCAGTGGCAGCAGAAACCAGATCTGGAATCATAGAACCGTTTTCTGTTCATTCAGATTAAGAACAGATAAATCCATCCATGTCTTAACTTCCTCCAGTCAAAACCTCGGAGGAGTCGTAGATTCAGGTTTCATGATAACTAGAATCATTTAGTGTGACTGGATTAAAAAGACATTTCTTGTCAGTCGGTGCTACATGAATAAACTGAACTGAATTGATGTCTGAACGTCAGATCTCTCGTTTCCTTTCCCTATTTTCCATTTTAACAGTTTAAAGAGGCGTGTTGGTGGTTAAATGTTCACAGGTTCGTTTAGTTTGCTGTTTAAAATGAATTCATTTCTCTATTTGGAGAAAACTTAGCTCAGCTCTCTGCTGCAGGTCTCCACATCTGCAGCGGTTCTGTTTGTGTTTCAGACAGACAGGCTGAGCGCCTGAAGGTCAGAACGGTCCCAGAAACCAGCCGAGTTCCAGGATCTGACTATAAATACGTCTGGGTGGGAGTTAGGGCACCTCTGTTTTAACTTAGTAATTAGCAGAGAAACTTTCCTCTTGAGGAGAGCAGCAGATGGCAGGAAGAGACACTTTGAAAGCCGCTTCACTTCCCACCAATCCTCACAATCTGAATCCTTTAACTGATTAGTTCAGTTGTGAAACTTCTGAGTCTATATTTAATCACGGGCTGAGCTGTTTTTAATCACTCGGATAAGAGCATTAATATTAATAAGAATGTTTATGTAAAGTGGGAGCGGAGAGCTTCTCTCAGTCAATCAGCGCTGCGGCTGATTCCACTGACTTTCCCGTCTCCTCTTCCGACTTTTCTAAGTGAAAGCAGCGGGAAGCGCGCCTGCAGCCCGGCCCGGCCCACAGTTCGGTTCCTGGGAAGCGTCGTGTTCAGCGAGGAGCATGCAGATCGAGTCGGAGAGCTTTCTAAACACTCCGATTCCCTGAGGTTGTTTGTGTTCTGCGGGCCGGCTGCACGCTGAGGACGAGCTTGTTAGTTTTCTGCTGTTTCAGAGTCTTAACTTCACTCTGATGAGCAGTACTTCATCGCCCGCGCCAATTATCTTCAAATTATTTCATCAATCCATCACCACCATAGCAGATTACAGGTTTTAATAGCAGCTTGTTTTAATCAGCATTTCAAATGACTTGCTGATTGTAACATGTAGAAATGAGAATTTAATCAAGAAGTGCAGCTTCTGGTCCTGTAGAGGTTATTAAAACATCCAAACCAAGACAAACAGCCATTAGCCCTCTACATGTTTAGTCAAGACAATTTTCCTGCGTAAAAAACACATTAACTGCAGACTATTTACATGGAGCCGGAGCAACACGCTCGGCTGCAGAGCTCCAATTTAAAAAAAGGGTCATTAGAGCTGAATGTTTGCAGGGAAATCATCATGACTCACATTAGTCAGAAGAAGCTTTTTACTGGGTGGCAAACTCAATAAGCAGCGAGCGCATTTCTCCTTAACAGGCTTTAAAACGCCTCAGTCATCACGTCAAAAACAAACACTCAAATACAGCGTCTAACGACGGGAAGCAGAGAGAAAACGGTCCAAGGTCAAAGGTGAAGGTCACATGACCCCCGACCCCACTGGGCCCTGCTGATCTGACAAACGCCTCCAACCGGACAGAAACAGAATCTGGGATAATCGGGACAGGAATGTTCAACTCCGGTCCAGATCAGAAATCATCAGAACCTGAACGACTTCCAGCTGAACTCAAAGTGAAGCTTCTGGCCTGAAGTCAAAGAAAACATATTACACCAGACCAACAAAATCTTTTCAAAACTCTATGACCTGCAGAACCGCAGAGAAGACGGCCCAGTGCTTGTGTCCAGCATATTACTGGAAAGTTAAGTGGAAGGAAAAAGTGTGGCAGGAAAAGGTGCAACATCAGTAACTGCATGCCGACATTGAGACGACATCTAAGCGCCGTCCTTCATTGTTGCAGTGATGACAGTTTGACTTATCCGGCGGTTCGGACAGCAGCTGCGGTCAGAGCTACATCTGTCCATCTCTTTATCCGCCTGGAAACTTTCATTTTCAATATTTTGTATGTAACATATTAAAGCTAATGAGGCTCTGTAGCGCCCCCTGTAGGTTGGTATTCACTGCAACAGGAAACCTGTGGCGTGAGTTGAATGGAGGAACTGAACCTGAACTGCAGGGCTGCCAATAATTGTCCCAGCATTGATTTTACCAAAATCAATTATTTCTTAATGTTTTTGAATCAAATGTTGGATTTTTCTCTTTTTTCAGTGGGATGTAAAAATATGGATTCATCTGAAGCATTTTTACCAGAGGTGTTAATAAACGTGGCCTGAGGTAACGGCGCCAGAACCGGAGCCTGAAGCGTCTCTGCCGCTCCGTCCTCACGCGGCTCTCAGGGGTCTTCATCGTTTCCACTTCAAGCCCAGCCGGCCGCCGGCAACACCTGATGCCGTCCGTGTTTATGCAGCCTGCTGCAGCCAATGAGGAGCCGTTCAGTCCACAGCGGAGCAGCCGCGTCTTTCTCCTCCATCCAGGGCGGAACGTTACACCAACACTATTTTAACCTACCACAGCTTTCTATTGTCAGAAAGACGTAAGTCTTATGGATCACAGGTCCTGGAAAACCTTCCCAAACCTCCAACCTCATCTCTGTTCAGCGCTGAGGTGAATATCCTGCCCATAGCAACCAGTTTAAATAAACTCCTCAGCCAGGATCGTCTCAGAAATGTTTAGTGGAGGTTAGCCTCTTGTTCTACGTTTGGCTGTGACGTTTGTAATGCACCAGTTTCACCAGTAAGATAAGCTATGAAGGTTACCAGACATTAGTGGAAAATCAGACTAATTCTGAGGATTAGAGCTGTAACATCAATGTTAGCAATAAAATGTCTTAAACATTCCTGTTGCTCATTTGGAGGCATGACTTTGTTCACTTCCTCTGCTCAATTTGCTAAAGTACAATAATATATGGGCAGATTATAATTTAAAAACAGAACAGAAACATCATCATCATTCACAAATCAAGGTCAATGGGAGAAATCCCACATGGAGCAATGAAGGGAAATGAGAATCAAGCAGAACTGCATAGAAAGTTAAAGGCTATGAGAACTTCCTAAGGAGATTTAACCCAAACATGAGCAGCAGCCATTGTATTTATATGAGCACAGAAATCCACACTTGGACATTTAATTCTTGGTTTATTCTGGTTTATGTCCCAACAGTCTGAAACTTTCTGTAATTAAACTACAGAAAGTAGTTTAATTACTTTCTGTTTAACTCGTTATTTTGAATCCAATCAAATAACGAGACGGGAGACAGGAAGGAATCCTGATTCAGGCTGGTGGGAGCAGAGAGGGACAGGAGGAGGACGAACCTCGCTACGCCGCACCGGAGCCCAGGGCCTGGACTGGGGGGCCTGGACTGGGGGGCCGGAGCCCGGGGCCTGGACTGGGGGGCCTGGACTGGGGGGCCGGAGCCCGGGGCCAGAGCGATCTATGTCACGGCTGCCGACTAAATGACGAGTTGGACGTGAAGGAAGCACCTTGTTCCTCCATCTCTCTGCATCTCCACTGTCTCACTCATCATCACTGTTAATAATTGATCAAAGTTTGCAGTCTCCGCTTTGATATATCCATGGCAACGGCCCTGTGTGGAGAGCGAGCGAACGCAGCTCGTGTGTGTGTGTGTGTGTGTGTGTGTGTGCTGGGATCACAGAAGGCTGTAAATAGTCTGACGCTGTCACCAGAATAACCGTAGAAACGCGGCGCTCTGCTACCACAGGGTATCTGCATCCATTTAAGAGGACAGGCTGGGATTAAGCGTGGAGCTTCATGAATATTGGATGATGTTGAACAAGCTCCACACTCTCGGCCTTTAATGGTCACAAAATACTCCGCGTGGGTGTTTTCCTTCACTCCTGTTTGCTAAAAACAAGCCAGACTCTCAAGCGTCTTTCACACAGACAAAAAGGAGGAAGAAAAGTTTTTAACCCTTCAACCAGGTAAACATGGACACCGCTTCAACAAACACAGGCGTGTGAAGAGCTAATTAATCTAAAGAGTTCATTAAACACAACCAGAGAATCAGCTGCTCTCACTTGAACCAGAATCTCTTCCTCTGTTCAGATTCATTCCTTCAGCCGCAGGCGGAGCAGCAGCCATGTTCCCCAATGCCCTGGAAATCTCCACCACCTTTGTCTTTATTTTCATGGCAGCTCAATGTGAAGCAGCACATTTAATCAGAGGACACACACACACACACTCACACACACTCACACCACCATATTTCATCTGTTTAGCATTTGATTGGAAAGAACAAGGTGGAACAGGATGCCGCGTCCTCCCAGCATCTCCTGTATGAATTTGCACACATATTGTCACAGAGCCGGAGCCTTGTTTGTTAACGCCGTTCGCTTCGAGAGTGTTGCCATGCCAACCCTCCCGCTCTCCCTTTCACACACACACTAACACACACTCCTCTCCCTCCCTGCTCTGCTGTTTAACAGGATTCCAATGCAGAGCTGCGTGCACCAATCAGAGAAAAGCTCGTAGCGGATTTCTAACCAGTGCCGGCGCCGTTAACCGTTTGCTGCCTCGGCCTGCAGCTCTTCAGGCATCTGTCCCGCAGCATGATGGGTAACAAGCCTGGGCAGAGCTGGGCGGGGGGGGGGGCGGGCATTATGCTGCTTTTTAATGCATCTGCTCTCATTCTGCTGCTCGCAAAACGCCTCAAACTTTCAGGAAGAGCAGCAGCGAGGTCCAAACCCAGAGAGAATCAGCACCTCCTGGGGTCGGATATTTCATTTATAATGGTGACATTTTTAAAATACCAACTTGATTAATGATTGATGAGCAACAAGCGGGAGGTGGGTTTGCTCATTTACTGCGATCCGGCCCAGCAGGGGGAGGCAGCAGGGTTTACTGTCTGAACTCTGACCTTTCAGGAGCCACCAGGGTTCCTGCACCTCCAGCTTCACATCCATTTTTTTCCAGATGCAAATTTTAACATTCCTAAATGGATTTGTGACGCATTTCAGTGTCATTTTCTGTAAATATTTGCACCACCTTTAGTTTTTTAGAGATGTAAATGTTAAGCTGTTAGTGAGCAGCTGGAGTCTCTGCAGTACATCTGGAGACTGACAACAACAAGCTACACGAACCGCTTCATAATTCTCACCAACTCGGCTGTGAGGAGCTTCAGTCCACTTCCACCACCCAAACCACCAAGATGGCGCCTCAGGACAAGCGATTTGTGAAAGTGTAACAAGTCAAATACTAATACAGTGAATCTGTATTTGAGATAAAGATTAGTTGGGTAAAAATGCATTAAGATATTTGCATAGTCATACGTTTTTGTAAATGTGAATTTAAGACAGAAACAAATTTTGAAGAGTTGTAAAATGTGTTGATTTAAATAAACACACTTTCATTTTCTTACTCTGAGATCAGAGACCAAGATTCCAGATATTTAGGTCCAAAATTACTGATCGTTTATTTAAGAGACAAATAGGAGCTAAAAAACAAGCTAACATGTCAAACTGGTTTATTTTAGTGTTTGTGTGATTAAAAACTTCAACCAACAGAGTAGTAGATTGTTTAAAACTATTATTGATCCAGTATTGGCTCCCATCTGTCCAACCATTATAAAACCTCCCAAAAATGAATCTGTCATTAATTGCTTCTATGAATATTTGTATTTTTGAAAGTGGACTAAAGCTTCTTCTATAGTTGATCTGATCCGGTGAAACATTTCAGAACATGAGACACAAGTCCTGCAAAACTGGACAGAACCGTGCAGAAGGAGGCAGCGGGTCAGATGTCAGCTGCTGCTCCTCAGTGACAACACACTCCACTTAAAGCAGCGCACCTCCTCTGCTCTCCTGCACATCCACTCACCATGCTGTCGTAGTGGATGAGCTCCAGCTCGTAGTCCGGCAGGATGTCGCTCCTGTTGTTCACCAGGTCCAGAGCCATCTGAGCGGACGGCATGCACGCCTGGCCGCCCGGCCAGCCGCCGCTCATGGGGAACAGCGCTCCGATGTACAGCTTCTTCTTCCCTGCAGACGGCCGAGGCCAGAGGAGAAGGAGGATGAGAGCGGAGCGGAGGAGCGCGGCATGTCCGCGGGACGCGCGGCTCACACGGGGAGGGCATGGGGACGCCAGCAGCATGGTTCAAGGTGAGCCGAACCGAACCGAGCCGAGCCGAGCCGCAGCGGGGGCGAGCCAGGCGCAGGTTAGGAGGCTTCAGAACCGGATCTAGAGGTTTTGGGGAGTCAACACGTGTCCGGAGCAGGACGGAGTTTGGCTGAATGATGCGCGTCTGCCGGTTTGACTGAACGATCTGATCAGCTTATGGATCTGCTGGGGGGAACATGGTGATGATTCCCAGACAAAGTCAGACCCGGTTCATCCTGTTCGCCTCCAAACGAGTCGAGCTGAAAACAAGCCCAGGTTCTGGTTCTCATCTCTGGACGGTTCCGACTCCGCGCATCCTCAGACTCCGCTTAAAAAAAGAAGAAGAAAAGAAAAGAAAAACGCGATTCTGTGTTGAAAATAGAGCAGCGCGTTTTCCGTCCTCACGACTTTTTCCTTTTCTACGCAGAATAAAAAACTGCTGCGATGCGAAGCGCAGCGCGGTTCGGACGCGGGTTTGGAGTCCGCGCAGAGGACGTCGGGTCGGGTCAGAGCAGCGCGGAGCGGCGGCCGCAGATGGAGGAAACAGATGGAGCGCGAAGCGGCGGACAGACACACATTTCCCCCCCGGGTTTCTGTTTTTTAACGCCGTTTTCCAGGAGATGAAACGGGTTAGCAGGAGGCGGGGAGGCGCGGTGCAGCTCTGCGACTGATCCACTGCAGCACCGGCTGGCAGTGAGAGGAGAGGGGGAGTGAGGAAGAGGAGCGGGAGGGAGAGGAGGAGGCTCTTTCTCTGATGAATTACTCACTTCAGGTTGTTTAAAGGTGATAGATTATCACATCATTTCCTGAGCTTTTAATGAAATGTCTGAAATCCTCCCATCAAAATGCAGGAGTCCTGTTACCCTCTTGACGTCATCAATGCATCTTTATTCTGACTGGATTGTTTTTATGTTCTCAATAGTTTCATCTCTTCATTAATTATTTTTGTTTTTATGCAGCATTTAATATTCATTATCTCTGTCAATCAATACTGACAGGAGGAAACTGGTTCACAGATCAAATGACTACAAGATTTTAGAAACTTCACAACAAAATATCTTTTTTATGTCAGTTAAAGAAATGACATGAATTGATAGCAGGAGTCACGTGACTCTGTTCCTCCTCCAGCAACAGGCTGAAAGCTGCTGTGTTTTATTGTTTTATTGTTTTTAACTAAACTTTGTTTGGTTCTCAGCTGGAATCATAATTAATGTCAGATGAAAATGTAACTTCTCAATCAAAATGTGGCGCATTTCTCCCTGAGCTAATTCCGTAGCATAATGCTAATGCAGCTAGCTAAACAATGGCTGACGGCCAGGATCATTTCCACATCAAATGAACTTTTTCCAACATTTTCAGCCCAGTATCATCACTCGCCTCCATCATAAATTTCTCTACTAATTTTAATCTGTCAGACACCTGGACTTTGACTGGTCCGTTTACAGCCGTTCTGTTTGGGATGATTGTTGAGGCGAAGCTGCAGTGAAACACTGAACTTCGGTGATGTGTCTGGTTCCTGAGGCTGTACAGCCCGCATCACCACTCCTCCACCACCGTGCTCGGCAGATGGTGTGCTGCGTCCGGTTTTCTCCCAACATGGCGCTGAAACATCTCCACTCATCTGATGTTCCAGATGTTTGCTAGCTTCACTTGAGCTGCCATGCTGCTTTAAACAGATTTCATGACCTTTAACCTTTAACCTGCTAGTTGAGCCTGCTGGAGCTCTGAGGTTTTCAGTCATTTTTCTGTCCTCAGTGAGAATTTAGTGGCAAGTTCACGACTGGTGAATATTTTCTGGACTTCATATATGTTGGAAATGGTTTTCAACCGTTTTCACTCAGACAGGAATCCAGATCATCAGGAGGTTCTGAACCCAGTGGAAACAAAGATTTATTGTTTCAGCTTCATGTTTATTTATTTAGCCTGTAATCTGATGGTTAGTCTGCACATTTTGAGATCAGATCAAAATAATTTTAGAACCTATTAAAGCTCAGATTATTATTATTAGTATTAAACTGGAAGAGGGTGGACCAAAGCTTTCAGGTAGGCCAGGTGATACTTGTGGTGGTATTGTGAGAACAATAAAAGTGATGATAAAAACTATGATTTGTTTTTGGTAACTCAGACTCTGACTGCATAAAAATCAGCTATAAACACAAAAACTGCTCTGAAAAACATTCATTAAATCCTCATTTAGGACACTGGTCACATAAAGAAATGTGATTTACTGCACACAGAAAATGACAATTAGTTATATTTAAAAAATGTTTGATGCTCTTATTGAACAGTGGAAAAAATAGTCAAACTTAAAATCCCAACAATGCACATGTTTAAAGAGCATTAATTGGATTTTACTGACAATGATAAAAGAAAATTCTTATAAGAAATTTATCATGATAAATGATAAAGGATTGGATAAAAGCCCCGCCCAGCCAGGCGCGTTTCTCTGTGAGGTAATCAGCAGTAAGGGGGCTGATTGGACGATTCTCGGAGCTTTTGGCAGCAGATAAGCGTCAGTGTGAACGACTGGAGGAGTGTGTGTGACACCGGCTGAGAGGAAGAGCTGCGGAGCGACCCGGGAAGACGGGAGGAGAGGAGCGGAGAGGCTGAGTGGAAATCTGGAGCCATGAATCCACAACGCCCCGCAGCCAGACGCCAGCTTGCCTGTTTGGAGCTTTATGGCACCTCATTATTTTTTCAGCAGCACTCTGAGTCAAAACACACCTCCAGGCTGCGCTTGACCAAAAAACAGAGTGATGGAGTGCAGCATGACATGAGCTACAATGCAACAGCCCTGCAACAAATTATCCTTCATGAAGGTTTTAATGCCGTTTCAGGTCAGATTTCTGGGATGAAACCAGGAAATTCAACTGTTTTCACTCTAAATGTGGAAATCTGGAGATTTCATTGAAAATGACAGAATTATCTTTACAGTTTTGGCTGTTAAAGCTGCTCACATGTGAAGATAATTTAACTGTGAGTTCATGTCAGCGCCGGCGCTGCTTCTGGGCCGTAAATCAATACGAAGCAACGAGAGCCTCTGATCCGTCAGCAGCTCTGCCTCGTCTCCATCAAACTCACAAAACGCTTCGACAAATAAAAAAAATACTAATAACGGTTCAATCATGGCTGGGTTTATCTGCCCTCATCTCTGACTGCCAGGCGCGGCTCACATGTAGGCCAGGTTGGTGCTGATGAGCAGCAGGAACAGCAAACTGTTCACGGTCGGCACACACTCCGGATCCCTGACCCATAAACGGTTTCAGAACCGGCCCTTTAAATCTGAACCATCACAGCTGCTTTATTCCTGCTCTGCTCTAAAATTAGCAGCCAGTTTGTCTTTAGACGAGACGAGAGCAAAACTGCAGAGGATTCAGGTTTTGATTTGGATCAGTGCAGTGGAAACAGACTGATCTTTAACAGACTGGGCTCCCCGTTCAGCCTGCTGCCTTCAGGGGTCAAAGGTCACCATGGCATAGAAGAAACTGTCTCTTTACACATTCCAGCTTCTCAAACTACTGACAAACCCAGACATTTATTTCTGGTCTTATTAGAGATTTTTGGAGAATTTGAGGTAAAAGGTTTGCTGAAACTCTCCTCAATGAGCAGCGCTGACCTCCATGAACCCTGACAGTTCCCACTGCTGCAGCAGCCGCTACCGCTGCAGCATCTGCTACCGATACAGACCGCTGCAGCAGCCGCTACCGATACAGACTGCTGCAGCAGATGACAGCTGCTTTCCTTCCAGGCCGTCCTTCACCTGCTCTCTTCTCTCACTGAACGCTACAATGTCATCTGCAAACATCATAATCCATCCAGACTCACTTCTAAAGCTTAAATTTATAAATATCTTGTGTTAATATTTTCAGTTACCATCATATTTTTCAGTGCTAATATTTCCTTTAAGTTTTATTTTTATTCATCCCCATTTAAGCCCAGAAAAAAATCCAGTTTTCTACCAAACTGTTAATTTTTTAATATTTTTCTTAGATTTGTTACATTATGTCTCAGTGACATCAGTGGAGCATGATGTGGAAATGGTTCAAATAAATCTGAGACAAAAAAAGCAGCAAAAATGCAAAAAATAAATATTTCAAAAAAGGTTGGAGAATTATAAGGAAGTCTGTCTGCTCAAATGAGAAACATGAAGAAATGGAGTATTCTCTGACCTACTACAGTTAACATGTAAATATGTTTTTGCAGCAGGAAGTTGAAGGCGTTTTGTGAGGACTTCCTGGTTCAGAGGTCAGTTTCTGGCAGAACTTCCTGACCTCCTTTCCTCTTAATGAAGCTGAAATAAACTCCACACTAACAGATCCAATGATGATGACTGCTGCTGCTCTTTCTGCAGCTCCTCTCTTAATGCTCTAATTACAGCGGAGCTCCTTTTGTAAAATTACTTATTGCACCGATCGAGTCGACCATTATGACTCCAGTCTAAATTAAAAATTCTCCGTAGTTGAGTGGTGGAATGGGGCCATTATGTTACCCTGGTTCATTACCCGGGTCTCATTATGTGGATGTGTGTGTAACAGAGAGCCAATCAGATCCAGCTGCTAACAAGCCCTCACAGGCCGACCGGCGCCGCCATCATCTCTGCCTTGCTCTTCCTCCTCCTCCTCTTCCTCCCGCCACCCTGTGACCCTCCAACGATCCATCAATTATTCAGCCCTGAACTTTACCTGCTGCCTGCAGCCGACAGCAGAAGCAACAGCGCAGCGTTAGCGGCCCTCATGGTGGCCAGGGGCCCATTAGTGGCGACCCGGTCTGAAGATGCAACAGCAGCTGCAGCAAGCTGCAGCAAGCTGCATCGCTGCCTTAATGAGCTCCTCTGACCCGACGTGTTCCCGTCTGCGGCTCGCGTTTATCAGCCGGATTCCTCTGGAAGGAAACGATCCTAATGGCGGCAGAGGTTCTGCTGCAGCAGGTGTTGTTCTGACAGAGATCCAAATCAGACAGAAATACCTCTGACAAATCATGTTGTGTAAAAATCAATGTTGCTCTTCCCCAAGATGCTGATATTTATAGATGTGAGGTTTGTGCAGCGAGCTGCAGCAGAAACATCCACTTATGCAGATATGAGGCGGCAAACAGCAAATCTGCATCTGACAAGAATCGACTTTCCCTGTCAGATCAGGAGGCAAATTCAGACCTTACTGGGAATCTCACAACCAGAGACGTTTCTGAGCTGGAAAACATGTTGACCTGGAATGATCCAGTTCTGTAAATCATCTGACAGATAGTTTCTATTTCTCTGCTGCAGGTTTTGGCTGGTTTTCTTCAAATCATTTGGTTTTACATTTATGGTATTTTTACATCACATATTTTAAATGTAACAAAATCAGTTTTGTATTTAGTTCAGTTAATATAAGGACTAATAATTTAAACTTTATTAGTTTAAATTATTAAACTAATAAATAATTTGTTTAATAATTTAAACTTTTAAAAATCTTGTCTAAAATGTAAATAGTCTTAAAAAGGTATAAAAGCTTGTTCAAGATTATTGAAACTAGGTCAACATAAAAAGTTTAAAGAATGTAAAGACAGAAAAATGTATCCAATTTTCTCCTGGAGAAAATTTAAGTAAAATAAAAATTTGGATTGGACGCTTTCAAACAGCGGCTTCCCCTCCCCCACCTGTTGCTGTGTGGAGCAGGTCAGTTGTGCTGTAGCTACATTTTAAAAATTTTAGCAAATTTTCAGCCAGTGAAGGTAAAACTTTAGTCATTTTAAGATATCACACTTTTCAAAACCCCTGAAGTTTTGGGTCCAGACTAAATGCTAAACGCCTCGCAGCTTTTTCTCCAGAGCGTCATGTAGCATTCTCCCTCCCCCACCTGTTGCTGTGAGGTGTTGCTCAGCCAGGTGGCTGATAAGCTTAATACACTTTTTAGGGGAAGCTAAAATGTTTAGCATTTTTACAAAGTTAGCAAAGATGCTAATGTGCAAAACTAAACATTTGTTTCAATATTAGCGAATTAGCTCAAAATAGAACGCTTTTAAAATGTTACAGGTTTAATGTTTTTATGATATCATCGCTGAATATAATAAAATATAAATTCCTTTGAGATTCCAGAGAGGACACAGTAGGATCCTCCTCCCCCACTAGTTGCTGCAGCCGGTCTGGTCTGAATATTTACCGTTTTACTGACGATTAATTTCTAATCTATGGACAGCAGAAAGTTGGCCAGAAGACCAGATTAATAATATGCTCACAGATTTATCCTGCTGTGTAGCTTCAGTGTTTCAGATCCAATAAATGATGAAAAAGCTCCAGTGTGGCTGAAATCAAGAATCGTGCAGAGCGGAGTGGGTCTGAATTCCTCCACAGTGATGAAGGATTCGCCAAGCAGAACAACGACGTCATTTCCTTTTCACATAGATTAGTTTCCTCCAGACTTCAAAGCTTTTAGTTTCTTTTCTTTTCTTTGCAGAATGTTCAGATTCAATCTGAAACATCAAAGTATGACAAACAAATTTGATCTGCAGACGTTTCACCTAAACCTGAACTCCGACTCCGGTTTGGCCTCCAGGAATGTTTCCGGGCTTTTCCTCACATAAAAAGGAAAAAGTTCAGTTTTATTTCAGAAAAGGACTGAAATAAGAAACAAGTTGTTTGTTTTTTTCTACATGTGATTCTCAAACATTGAACTTAACAGAAATGCATCGTTGGAACAGATCAGACTGGCGACCTGTCCAGGTGACCCCGCCTCTCGCCCGGAACGCAGCTGGAGAGGCACCAGCA
>CAEFZY010053000.1:0-21285 GCA_903066815.1 Brachyrhaphis roseni | reverse complement strand
ACAGAGAACTCGAACATAAACACAGAAAAAACACCGAACACTCAAAATAAAACACAGAGAACACAGAACATGACACTAGGTATGACTGTGAACCCTGTCTCTTGCCCAGAACGTTAGCTGGAGATAGACCAGCACCTCCCGACCCCAAAGGGTGTAAGAAAACGGATGAGTGTTTGAGAAACTCCAAATTATTTATCATTTGTACATATCAGTTTGCTTGCAAAATCACTTTTTGTATACAGCAGGGGAACACAGTGCTTTACTTTACTAAAACAATGAAGCAAGAAAACACAAAAGCGAAAGAACTAAAAGGCAAAAATAAAGATAAATATGGAAAAAAGTGCAGAAAAAAACATATTCATCTAAGGCAAGGAAAACACATACTGAAATCAAGTCAAAGAAAAAGAACAAACAAAAGCTCAAGTCTACATTTAATTCAAATAGTTCCAGTAAGTGTATTATTCAGCAATTTTTCTGATTTGAACAAATGTGGCTAAACTAAGCTGAACTGAATAATAAAACATTTCTCCTCATGAATAAAAATCTTTGACTTTCAATTATACTCTGATAACACAAACTCAACTGCGTTCATCATCAGGGGGTTTCTATATCAGTCACTGCCGTCTGCAGGCCCAAGCAGCCGAGCTTACTCACTTTAAAAAGTATAAGATACTTTTTTAAATAATACATAATAATATAAAATACTTTTATAAAATACTCAGATATTAGCCAGAAATTTCTTCTCTAGAACTGCATTAGCTAAAATCTTTTACATTCAGTTCAATTTCAAGTTCTGGTTGTAATGTGAGTGAATGCAAGACAAGGTACTTATTAGAAATTGTGTCTTAAAATTTAACTGATTTATGTCTCCCCTGGTTACACTGAGAACTTATTCTGTTATGTACAAAATTTTGTAGCACACAAGAAATTCAAAGTCAAAGCATAACTTTTAAAGTCACAAAGACTTTGTGGAGCTCCTCTTGTCATCTTCTATTTCTGGGGTATTTCTTTCATACATATAAGGTCTTCAATCAAATAAAAAGCGTTAAAGTGCTAAAATTCACATCAATATTCCTGATTTTCACCACGTTACTGAACACATTTTAGACAGCAGCACAAGGCTTTAAATTTGGAGGGTGGTTACGGGTTTGATTAATGATGCTGAGTATTTCTCCATGGTCTTGCGGTATTCATTACAACCATACATAATTCCTAATCAGGGTTATGTACATAGCGCTCCATCAAGAGCTCCTCAACACAGCTGAGAGAATGTTGACTTGGTAATTGAATATGACAATAGCTCATGTTGAAAAGATCAGCAAGATGCCACAATGTTTATAACGCTATTGCTTTGAGGGGAGATGAGTACACAATCACTGTCTTCCACAGCTGCCACATTTTTCCTTGCCCGACACATCTTTATGGTCAAACACATTGGGATCTGTTGTGTAATTATATGTAGCATGTGCATTGTGTCACCGAATGAAATATTCTTCCAATAATATGCAACTGACTGCTTCTTTTTTAATATTTTTTCATTTTGATCAACACAAACCTTAAAAGTCAATATGGCTGCCTTGGATACAGCTGTTATTGATAAGAAATGCTTTTTTTTCCTGTAGTCTTCGGTGCATTGCGCTGTAAATAAATTTATCACACTAAAAGATGTGGAGGAATGTTTCCATGTTGAAGTCATGCAAGGAATTAACATAGTTAAAAAGACAAAAATGGGTCCAGGAGATGATTGGCTGATGATTGTATATGTGTGCTGCTATATATTTTGTCCAAAAATATGCATACAACCCCGAAGACCCTTCAAGGTTTGAGTTGGTTGAATGTATGAATTGATGAATGAATGCATGGAGGGATGGATGACAGTAATAAATAATGAATTTAGAAAAAGAAACGAAGTGTCACTTTCAACCCAATGTATCCACTGTGCTATTCAGAGATGGAACCAGTAAAAATGTTCTGGCTGTTCCCTGGAGGGCCTATATGATGAGGGAGTGGGCCACCGCAAGCCCACAGGGGGCCGACAGAACTCCTGAAACTAGGCAGGCCTCCAGCTCCCAGCATGCATACCATCCCATCTTCCTACCCCCAGGAAATACTGCAATAGTTTAGACTGGCTTTTCACTGTGCCATGATGCTTTCATTAAACTGGTTCACTCCCTGTTTTCCACTGCTGAGCATCTCTCCCATCTGTGTTCACTCACAGCAATCATCTAATCTGCATAGGCTCTGGGGGACAAAGAGAATATACTCCTGAGACACAGTAATTTATGATGAATCTAACTGGATTCCCCAGTGTCCCCCGACAATGCAGTAGCGAGGCTGCATCATATCAAAGTAGCATCTCAGCTTCATCTGATAATAATAATTGTTTATGTAAATAGACTTGATGTTATTACATTGTTGTTGCCAGTATTGACGCTAATACGGTTCTTTTTTTAAAGGTGTTTCGAATAATTTAGTCATGAGCTATGTAGGGCACTCTTGATTTAGAACAGGGAAAGTTAAACCTTCCTGTTTTAGCAGCGGCTAACCACATGTGTGATCAAAGAGAAGCAACAGAGTTAAACGATCTTTGGCAGTGGTGGTTGCAATGTGAGTTATACTGAGGGCAGATTGGCTGGATCAAATCAATGTTTGTTACTAGTTTAATAAACGGTCATATCAATGTTTGCATAAAAAGCTAATCTTTAGCAGGCAAGGCCCATCACCAGACCCTAAAGTGGCACAGTGTGAGTTCTTGTTATACCATGCTGGTTTCTCAGCATCATCTTCTCAATTTTTCCAAATAGAAAAGTGGAAGTAAAGTTATATTCAATTGCAGCTTCACAATGGGATTACACAACAGCTGCTCCCCTCATTCTGTACAACTTTCAGATGGATGCAATTGGATTTATGGAAAGCATAGAGAAGGCTGCAGAACATGATATTCTTACAAACTCATCAAGTACTTATCACAACATGCTTATATTGACATGATCAGATGATATAGACCACATCATAACTAATGAGAATAGGTTGAGAAGATTTGTGCCGTTGTTCCTTGTTTTCCTGCTCAACAAAGTGAAATATAGTCACAAAACATAATATCTCTCTCTACAGATGTCTTTTCGTGATTCTGAGTGGAGCCCAGGTTCCAGTTTTGGTGGAAGCACCAGCAGAAGCTCGGTCACCACAAAGAGGGTATGCAACATCATTGTGACGTGTTGTTCTCCTTAATATTCTGCTACAGTGCAAAAAGCAGCATCCTGCCATACAAATCAGTGACCATCATATCTTCCCTACAGATATCCTGGATGGAATGTAAGCTGGAGAAATTATTTTACTGATAAAACAGCCTAAGTCAAGGTTAAGATACTCAGGGTTAATTGAACCTGAGGAGTTTAGGAAAGTCAGAGTACCTGAGTCTCCTGTTGAAACAAGCAAGAACCACTAAAACTCAGGCTTACTATAAACTAAAGGACTCTGGACCGAGAGGGTTACAAAAATAAGTGTCTTCTCCAGATACCTTCACATTTGAGTACAAGCTACAGCTGCTCACATGAGCAAGTCAAATTGCTTCCGAAGAAACATCTTCAGATTTCCACATACTTCAAGGTCACATGCTTTCAAGATGTTCTTGTTTGCACACATCTTTCTGTGCCCTGGGTGGTGTGCCCAGTAGGGGCACACAACTCCTGCTTCGGTGTAAGTCACACTCCTACCTGCTGAGGTTCACACTCCCTCCCTCCATCCTCTATTTTACTTTTACGAATCGGTCAGAAAGAGAGTGGCACACAGAAAAGTGTTTCCAAAAAAGTCAACGCTACATATTTTCCAATCCATTAACCGTTTTCCGGTCTTATTATTATAGTAGGTATTTAGTGAAGAAAAATACAAATGCACGTAAATCCTCACTGCGCCAAAGCCTCAAAAAAGCATTCATGTCTCCACATATTTCCAACCATGTTAGAAATTGAATTGCTGGTCTTATTGCTAACATTGTCATACCAAACAAAGGAAAGGTTTATACAGACTTACCAGTACAACAATAGATAATGTCATGGGCTTCCATGGTGGAGCAGCTGCATTTAGCCTTTGCATCACCAAGTGATATGCAAGTATTTGTGGGAATGATATGAAGCACACTGTCATGGAAATCCCTGAACTGATACAATATTCCTCTGTCTGATAATCCAACAGATGAATCTGAATTTGGTAGTTGCCAGGTGATTGGCACTTGACCGACTGCGCTGTGTCAAGCCAAAGTGGGGACTCCCTTTCAGTAGTTGGGATTTGCCCCTAGGTTCCAGCGAAAGGTCATCAGACCAAGATATTTTTGATCAATTTTATGCTTTTAATTTTATTGGAACAGATTAGAAATAGCTTTTTCCTGTTCCATTATCGCTGTGCACTTGTGAAGAAATCAAGGTCCATAATTATATTAACGAGTATATATGTTCTGAAAGACGTTGCACAACCTGCACAGTCTCCTTACTCCAACCCAATGCGAAATGTTTGGGAAGAGTTGGAGCAGACATTGTGAATCATGCCTTCTTGTCCAACATCGGTGCCTGACCTCACAAATGGTCTCCTGGAAGAATGTTGATAAATTCCCCTAAACAAACTGCTAAGCCTTGTGAAAGCCATATCTTGCAAGTTATAGCTGTATATAGAGTAACCCTGGGGTTTAAGACCGGGATGTTACGCAGGTTCATGTGTCTGAAGGTGAGCGACCAAATACTTTTGGTAATATAATTGTACTTGTTAAAAGGTTCTGGTTGAATCTCTGCAACAGTCAAGTGTTGTTTCAAACCTCCTATTACACTCAGGTGGCACTTCTCACTACTTCACTCTGGAGAAGCCAAATCAGCCCCTAAATTGTGCTAGCTGTGAACATCATGACATATTTTCTCTTTCAGTCTATTCAGTGAAAACTCTACTGACAGAAAGGCCTTTTACAGTTTCCAAATATATCAGCTCTGTGCAAAGGGCTAAAAATGGCTAAGCTGCCATGCACTTTCCATCAGTCCATCAGGAACTGAATGAAACTCTGACAGACAGAGAAGTGCAAACAAGGCAAGGACTGTGTCCCAGGCTCTTCTCTTTGTGTTTCCAGCAGGACGGATATTAACACACAAATAGAATATACCTCTAAATCTAAAAGACACACACTCACGCACACACATACACAGCTGCCTGCAATAGCTAAGATTAGCAAGGGAGCAAAACATGGTAAAGTTGTGGTATTACCATAAAGCAAACTGCAGTGGTGGGTCCTAATTATATGTTCTTGGATTTGTCATTACAAATAATTTTTTTCCCATTACGTAGATGGTTTACAGCCGTGGTTTTATGGGGCTGTAATTATGCACAACTGATATGCTAACATGCTCGTAATGATAATGCTTTCATGGTGAATTTGATTTAATTACATGTTCACCCTTGGAGTTTAGGCATAGTCATTTTAAGTCCATGGCTCTAAACAAAAATAATAGCCGTTGTATATGGAGATGTTTTTACAAAAGTGCTTATTTTTTATTACCTCAGGTCTCATTATGTTTTAGTTGGATTTGATGTGACAGACCAACACAAAGTGGTGCATGGTTGTGAAATGAGAGGAAAATTATTTAGCATTTTTGAATGGCTTACCAATGAAAATCTGAAAAGTATGACCCACATTTCTAATTGTTTAACTGTATTTCATTTCAATTAAATCTGCAAGTAGTTGGATGATTTATCTCTTCCAACTTTTAACATTTAGACACAGAGGATTTTTTTTCTTTTCAGATTCTGCTCACGTCTGGACTTTGACTGGTCCATTCAAACACTTATGTTTTTGGTCAAAATCTCTCCATCGTAGCTTTGGCTGTGTGTCCAGTATGTGTCCAATTACACACAGTTGTATGTTAATTGAATTTTGAAGGGAGTTGGTTGCACTTGACTTAGGGGTATTTGAGTAAAGGAAACCTGATACATTGGCACACAATGCTTTTTTCTATTTCTGTGAAAGTTTTTTCATCTGTATATTTTTTGGAGTTACTTTTTCCACAGGGCTGTGGAAAAAAAAAAAGTAAAGCACAAGCAGTTTTGTCCATTGTTTAAAGATTTTTCCACTGTCACTTGAATATACAATAGTTTGAGCAGTGGCGTGGGTGAACCCTGAACCCAATAGCCTTGCAACACATGCCCAACATCTTGTGTCTTTTCAATGACCTGTTTTGGAAACTTTCAGACAAGTTTACTTCTTATGGTCTGCAATCGTTACATGAAGATGAAAGGAGACATAAAAAATCTTCTTGGAGATATTTTCCTGCACTGCTGGGATGTGAGTCAAGGAGAAGTAAGTAAGCTAGAGTTGTTTTACGGCAAGTTTTCTGCTGCATCTGTGGGGTTTATGAATCCCATTGAACCAAAGTTGCAAAATATATAAAAGAAAAAAATAGGATTTGATTTCATATTTAATGCAAATATTCATGTTCATACTTTGCAGTTTTTTAATCTGAATTTATTTTAAAAACTTCATAAAATGGAATCATAAGAGTTGTGCACTTAGAAATGTAAGAATGATTATATTATTGGTTAAATCTAATGATGAACCTATTCTCCTGCGCAGAAAACAGAATTGAAGACTGGCTGTGTGCACAGTGGGGATTTTGTAAACTGCAGTGTCTGCAAATGTCCTCTCTGGACCTCGGTGAGGTCTTCAGTGCCCCTGCAGCTTCAAGATGTCATGGTTTACACACACAGCTGGCAGCACAGTGGGCCATAAATCACACTAACATCTGATGGGCAGCAAGTATTTTTTCTTTATTACGCCTTTGCTGTGTTGGAGTTCTAGTTTTATGCAACTGTCTAATACAAATTTCTGAAAGACGAACAAGATTTAACAAATAGTATAGTTAATAGAACCTTATGTAGCTTGCAACAGATAGACACGTCTGAATTGATGCTACACAACAATATTGTTTAGAGAGAACTTTCACAGCATTCAAGAGCAACAATTTTTCTCACTAAAAAATAAAAACAAACACCCCATTCATATCACAACGAAAACTAATTTCTACAAAATAATAATTAGATAAAACTATTTAATTTAAAATAAGTAATTACAGATATAACCAGTCCGTCCAGTCAGTATTTATTAGATGCACATTTGGCTGCATTGTTGGATAAAGTTTGTGTGGACAGGTCTCAATCAGATTTGCACATCTGGAGCGATGTTACGTCATATTTCCTCTCAATGCTTTTCAAGCTCTGACAAGTTGAGTGGCTTTTCAAGTCCACCCATAAATTCTCTGTGGGATTGAGGTCTGGGCTTTGACTCGACCCCTCCAGAACAGGAAACTTGTTGTCTTCAAACCATTTCTCTGTACATTTAGCTTGATGCTTCGGGTTGTTGTCTTGCTGGAAAATAAATGTTCCTTGAAGTCATAGTTCTCTTGGAGAAGGATACAAAACGTCATTTACATGTGTATCGTATTCCTTCCATTTTTTTTTTTCATAATGGATTTAACGAAACTCCGAGGGAAGTTCAGTGCCTCTGAGATTTATTGGATCCATCTCCTGACCTTTACTTTTCAGTAAGCTTTCCCCTGATTTACTGGGAGCGTTCTTTTGTCTTCATGCTGAAATGGCAGCCAAGAATATTGAGAAACCACTGAATGAACCTTCCAGAGTTCAATTAAAAGTGAACACATCCCTTTTACAATTCCAGATCTTTGACAATTCAAAAAAATTGAGGCCATGAAAAATCATTTGCAAAATTTTCCAGCTTTAATGTGACACAGAGTCACATTCAATATCCTACAATATTGTTGAAAAACTCATTTAACTTATTGACTCAGGTTGAACACATTATGTTGATTAATTAAACACACACACGTTTCAAGCTTTTGTTTCTTATTAATTTCTTATTAATTGGTAATTTTCTGCTTTAAGAGTAGAATACATCAGACCAATAAAGCCCTTTTTAATACAGAATGACAGACTTAAAAGTATGCAGCTGAAAAGTATGTTCAATATCTGCTTGAAGATCATTACTTCCAAAAGGTACATTTAGTCTGACAGGTTATTTGTTTGTCATGACCTCACTTCGTGGCAATAAATCTTATATTTTTAGAAAGTAAGTTTATGTGAAGCCAAATTTGCAAGCTAAATATATTTGTGTTTTAAACTGCAGAGTTTAGTATGTTGGTTGTGAATGCAGTAACTTTTTTTTAACACCATTCAGCCTTTAATGGAGCAGTGTCAGGTCTTCATTGGGTGCAAATTCAATCCAGAAAGATAACTAAATTAACTACCATTTAGTTTATGATTCCGTGTAACACAAGTGGTAAGAAATAAAGCTATTCAAGTAGACCCGTTCCAATGCTTCTTAATGGAAAAAAAAGGTCTTTAATTCGTGATTTAATTTTTTTTTAACATCACCGATTTCTCTTTCATCTAGTTGCCCACATGCAGTGATTTTAAGTAGCCATTATGATGCTCAGGAACTTTAACCAAAGAATTCATGGTTTATGGTCAACAGTTTTATGTGGAAAATGGGAGACACGCACCCAGTAACACATCCACTGAGACTGGTGTTGACTGGTGTTGGAGGAAATATTTTCCATGAAGAAATTCCTGAGCTTGTAAACAGTTCAGGTCATCTGTGATCGTAACCACTCATTTTGTTTTCATCAACACTCACAGTTTTTCCTTCTTTTCCTTTCTTCTTTTTTTCCTGCCCCAGCAGAAGTAATCGGCCTGCATGGGGTCCGCAGGTGCACATAGAGCCATGTGCTGGTGCACATGAGTCAATTCAAAATTACCTAGCAGCTTCATAGAGAAGCTTTGTAAGCGTTAAATGGCCACCTATGAGCAGTCATAAAGCAACCATTGTGCCAGTGAGTGGGCTGAGTCACATCATTCTGCTGCGGATCTGCATTTACTGTCTTGATCTCTGGGAGGTGATAATGCTTTTTTTCTGACTGATGCTGTGGGTGTACTTATATCTTCTTTCATCTTCATGTGACCTGTCATCCGTTTGTGTTTTCAGCATTTAATATGAAACATAAAATCGTCAATGCAGAAGTTGACTCGGGTAGAAAACAAAGCCAGGCCTGATTTTCTGCAGGATTGCCCTGGCTTTCCAATCTTTGAACACATTTTCTACATTTGTGAATATCAGCCAATGGAAATCAAAGGTTTTCAGGGATAGTGCAGGCATATTTAGAAAATTTACAACCAAGGCAAAAAGCGTTCTCTTTCTTAAAGAATACCACGAATATGTGCAGCACATATATTAAAAACAGCATGTAATATCCATAAACCCAATATTTCATTCCTTTTGTCATTGAGTATTTTAGCTAAATGGATGAATTACCCCATCATCTTCCATCTCATTAAAAACAACCACATCTCTTCTTGGCAGAAGTCTTGTCATCTTGGTCATACTGTCTGCTATCTCTGTCATTGATCACAGCTCTTTCCAATGGTAAAGTGAAATCCTCTGTGCTGCAATGCAAATGGAGAGCAAACTGATGACACTTCCTGAATATGGTGGGCATGTTTGCACTGGTGTATCACTTGTTCTTTTTGCTTCATCAATCAGAAACACCTAATAGAAGTAATTAAGTAATTGTTCATTTGTATGACGCATTTGCTATTGCAAAAATACTCTAAGGCATTATTTACCGTTGTATCAGCATTTCCTCCTACAAGAAAGTTTAAGTAGTTCTTTGGATTTCTGTCTTCCAGCACTGTGAAAGTGTTTAGTGTATTCCTGAACAGGAAGCCAGCTGGAAGTCCCATCAGTCCAAACATACTGTTTCGCATCCTGTCCAAGATTATTGCGTCACATTTTACAGTATATTGATTATTCCTAAAGTATTGACAGAAGAAAGAATATTGCAATACACAACAGAGTATTTTTGTTTTGAGAAAAGTGCAAACTTTCTCATGTCACTTCTATGATAAAGTATCACATTGTTGTATTGGCAGGCATTTTTGATAAATGTCTTCAAATACCAAGGAGCTGTGAACAACTGCCCTCTCACTCACAATCATTAACACCAATTATCTACATCTTGAACGGGAAGCCCGGCGGCTTCCTGTTCACTTGACTTCATTTCCTCCTGTTGCTGTTATTGTATTGTTTGTCCTGTGTTTCTTCCGCTACGCATTTTGTTCACACGTAGATGCATACAAGCATCCGAGATGGCTTTCCAGGATAGAGGCTTTCCATCATAAACACTTCAAAAGGCTTGGCCTTCCTCCCTCACTTTCAGACTGGTTCTGGTTCCCATGTGTCTGGACTGCAGTTCAATCCTCACTTGCTCATACCGAGGCTCATCGGCATCACAGAGACTCTCCCCGGCCTCCCCAGGATGTACAGCTGCTTCTCTCTGCTCCACTGCCTGGAAAGTCTATCTTTGTGCAGATAATATTAGCTACATCCCCTGTTTACCCACTGTTGAAAAGTGAGCCATTGTATATGGCGCAGTCGGTGTCCCTGGTGGTTCAGAGTCACAGACAGAGTAAAGGGCGTAGGATGCTCTCAAAGATGGAGGGGGAAAAAAAAGATAAACATGAGCAGGTGATGAAACTTAGCCATTCCATGCTATTTTTGTTACATTATTACAGAAAGATCACGTTGAGCTGATAAAAATTATGGTAAAGAGGAATGGGCTGTTTGGAACTACACTATATTTACAAAGATATTTGGTGTGTAATCTAAACAGGGAATCCTGCAGCTTGTTGCTAAATCAATACTATGAAAAATTAAGGAAATCATGAAAGCAAATGAGGGTTCAACCTGTAAGCTGTACCTAATAAAATGTTTGGAGACTGTAGATTTATATAATTAGATATAAATCATAACATTTATATCTAAATGTTATAATTTCACTCAATCTGGTCTTTCGTTCTATATATAAATGGCGCAAATTGCATGTGTTGAGCTTTTCAGTTAAGTCACTGATATCAAAGAAGCTACACCAAACGCGACTCTTTAAAGAAGAAAACATAGTTTTAGTTACAATTCCCAGCTCAGACATTAACCTCAGAAAGTGAATCATTACATTATATTTAATTTATCAATATTTTTCTCTTAAGAAAGCTTTCAATCTGTCAAGGTTTGGATATGTATATGTACAACTGCTGCACGTTTTGACCTGTCCTGTTTGAAATCCAGTTCCCTAGAGGGCCTGAGGCCAGCTGGAGGCTTAAGCAACCACATAGTTTGCCTATTATATCTTAGGCCAGCCCTCCAAGTGACAATGGAAACTGTACAGGAAACTGGAGAGATGTTAATGGTTGCAGAACGTTTAGAATTAGAGGGAGAATTGTCATTTGACTGTAAAAATCCAATAATTATAACCATTGCAGCTACTTTACATCTTCATCACTCTGCCATTTATTGTATTTTCTGTTACATCACACTGGGTGAATGTCAGTAGTGTCATTTTTAACATGTTCAATGTGAAGGGGAAAAAAATGTTTCTTACTGTGAAGCTTTAAAGCAGTTTTAAGTTACCACTGGCTTGCATTTGCTATAAAGAAAACATGGAAACGTTCTGGTTCGCTATCAAGAAAATCTGAATGAGTTATTTGTATAGTAGGAAACATCCTTCCTTCTTGTTGCTCTGTGACTCAACATGAATAAGGTGAAAACACTGCAAGGCAGCATGGGACGGGGCTTTCCTCTGGGCTCTGCGTGCAGAAGTTTGGAGTGAGATCTTGCTGAGTCATAGATACTTTCCTAAACTAAACTAGACAGAGATCACACTGCATCCCTGAAACCTTTGCAACTTTGTTTCCCCTGTAACGTTTGTAGAAATTGGGAATATTTTTAAAGAATAAGGCTCGGGAACTTAGCAAGCTTTTTAATAAAATGTTCAAAATGAACTCTAGTTTGTTGGTCTTGCAGTGCGCTCAACATGAACAACATCCTTTGTAATAGCCGAGGAACTGACTGCTTTCCTTGGCATCATGTGAGGGATATTTTTAGCCCGTGCTGTATGAATTAGGCAGTGTTCAGCATTCTCTCTGTGGGGCAGTTTAGATCTACCTGACTCTAGACTTGCTATTAGCTGTTCTAATAAAGGCCAGATTGTAGGAAAACTGGTTGTTAATGTGACCCGGCTGCGGCGTGCTGACAGACGTTCCCACCAGCGGTGTAGGACAGAGCCTGCTCCATTTTCCTATCCACAGGAAAAATGCAATCAGCTCCCTCTCTGTGTTGCAGACTCTTTATTTGCATTATTTTTCCCTTGAGAGATCTAATAGCCTTCTATCTTACTTTTGACATTTGAGAGTCAGTGAGTCATTTTGTTTTTTTAATAATATGGTGAATTACATTCGGAGGTCGCATGAGAGAATTGCAAGAACGTACTCTTCAGGCATGAGCACAATAACCTTGTCGCACACACTGAGAATGGTAGTGAAAAATGAGAGGACCTTTCTTTGTCTGTTAGGCCAATTATCTCTAACATCTCATTTTTTACAGACAAATATATTTCTGTGAAGAATCATAGCTGACAGGAAGCAATTTCACATAAAGTTACCAAATGCAATGATCGTCAGGAGCTTTCACACCACCCAGACTTCCTTTGGTTGCTCATGTTGGCACTTGTTTGAGCTGCATTTACCTGGACTGGCTCCTTCTGGTCTGGGTTTTATCTCAGACAGTGTTTCGGTCTAACGTTCACACGGCTCACAACAGACAGAAGAAACAGTTTGGTGAACATTATCCATAAAATGAGAACAAAACAGGGGGATGCCCACTTTTCACTCAGACTCCGATGTGTTTTAACTAGGCTGTATAGATTTTGCAACTGATTTGGACAGATCTGCTACTGACACGGACGCAAAAGTTCAAAGTTAAGAAGTGGCAAATAACATCAGTTTGAGGAAGCAAATAAATGCTAAAACTAAAAACCTGGAATCTGTTCAGACCAGTGGTGCTTTAACATTTTTGCCAAGTGGTAAAAATGATTTTATTATAATTTCTTCTACATTTTTATCCGCTCAGTAATAAACTAAACAGGCAAAAAAAATTATGAAACAACCAAAATTATTAAAAAGAAGTTCCCCATTTAAAAAGTGATTTTTCTTGATCTGGGACTTTTTTGCCATCACATTTTCAATAACAGGACAGGAACTGTGATCAGCCTTTCTTCAAAAACACTTGCTTTATGTGGTCAAGTTATAAGTCACAGGATGTTCATGGTCCTACTTGCAATGAAATTAAATTGAAGCCAAGAATACACAGTCCATAACATACACAGTTTTGTGTTATACCAAACATATTTAATTGTAAGGAAATTTTGACTGCATGTTATTTTGAAACGTTTCACATCAAAAAAAAAGAAAAGTTTATGTGCCTCAGTCATCCGTGCTGACGGGTCAAATTTGCATCATCTTCAACTGTGGCCACGTGTGACCTCTGGGTTGCACTTTAGACAATCTGTAAATGAAATAAAAGTTCAGTTTAATACTTTTATTTATAGCTGTTTCAGTTGCTTTTTGTAACCAAGGCATCAAAATGACCTGGGTATGTTTAGACGAACAAAACTGCTTTTCTTCCTCCAGAGTGTCCAGTTCATGTAGTCCTCCCGTATTTAACAACTTACTAACCAGTGGTTGGAGGCTAACATGTGGGGTTTGAGACACGTGGGCCCAAAGTCCTGATCTACTATTAAACCTCCTGTGATTCATGATGTAAACTGAGTTATCATTCAAACCTCTGGCACAACGAAGCACGATTGGCATCTGTGTTTATGAAACAATCTTCTAAGGATAAGATCATTTTATTAAAGCTGATAAGTGAAAATTTCCTCTGGGTCTACTTGGGGCCGGGCCAGAAGGCGAGGACTCCACAACCATATTTTCATTGCACAGCAAGAAACACTCTTGCTGTGCAACTTTTCGGTCAGCTCCCAGAATTCCTCATACACACAGCTATGAAAACACAGTACATGTTTTACTTCCTTCTCATCAAGAAACATAAACATTTCATTTATTTATGTTTTTTTTTTTTTTTTTTGGGTTTGAGTGATTTCTCTGGAGCTGCATAATAATTCTGAGAAACTTGTGAGTGAAAACGCAGGTTATTTGTCTTTTGAAACAACACAGTTCAGTTATTAAACCTTCACTTTTTCAACGTCAGTCTCAATCAGCCAGATTAAAATGACCAATTCATTTGTACTAGTCCATCATGTACCGAGCCATAAGCCCCTGACTAAAATCAGCACAGTGCCTTAATGTTGATGCTCTTTAGTGGAAATAAACTGCGGGCACCCCTCCATCCATCACAAAGGTAATCAGTTCAATAATAGAACATCTGCCTCTCATAATGTTGTGTTCTGCTACTTTAGGAACACAGTGTTCTGCTACTGATTTTTATGTTTAATTTCTCTTGACAAATTAATTTTTGCCAAGGGATAAACGTTTCTCTGCGCATGAAAAGATTTTCTCTCTTAAAAACAGACGATTAGGGGGAAATAGTGTTTGGAGCTGGATTTACTCAACAAGGATATAAGGTGGATTGTTTTTATGTTTGTTTGTTTGTTTTTTTTTTTTTTCAATTTACAGATACAGAGCTGTGAAAAAAAAGAGTTTGCCGCTCACAGATTTCTTCCTCTTTTGTTTTTTGTTTTTAATGCTTCAGATCATCAAATTAATCCTAGCATCAGGCAAAGATGCTATTTTTTAACTTTCTCTTTTATTTTGTGAGATAATCTTTTGTACTGTTTCAGACATTTTCACATCCTGAGTTTCCCACCTGTAATTAGCCATAGCCACACATAGCCATGTTATCTACCTGACAGTGTCTCTATCTTTTCAACAGACAGACAGACAGACAGTGTCTCACTATCTTCCTCTATTTGTCTGTTTATGTTTCACCCTGTTTGCCAGTTTGTTTCTGTCCCTCGTTTCATGCCTTTCTGCTTTACAATTCCACATTTCACTGATTCTGGCCCGATTTTCTGCCTCTGTTTTTAATACCTGTTTTTAAAAGACTGCTGATTCTCTCCATCTTGCACCTGAGACTTTCATTTCTTTCCCAAGTCCTATATGCAAAAGTAATTACCTCCCTGTTCAGTCATGAATCACAGGTGACTAATGTATTGTTTTTGAACCTTGTGAACGCTGAAGTCCGCCAGCAGAACAAGGGAGTCCCCAGCAGGAGCGCTGTCCAACAGCCTCTTCAAGGACTCCAAATAGGGTGGGTAATCTGAAATCCTGCTTGGCAGATAAGCACAAGCAAGAGTCAGAACCACAGGCACAGCGGTGCCACTCCACAACGCAGTCGAGTGTCGAAGGCACCTATTGAGATCAGCCTTGAACACTGACCCCAAATGAAGTGTCATTTTCAGTGTTGTTAGTTTTGCAGTATTAAATATTTCCACAATAATATATTGATGAAGAGGATCAAGGAGACAACCAAACTGAGACAGGGAGTGAAGAAAGGGATGAGATAGTAATGAATGTTAGAATAGGATGAGAGTTTCTGTTTTGTGTTTCATGCATTTGTTAAACTATGTTCAAATATGTTCACATTTCACATTTAGTATTATATTTAGAGAAGTGTTACATTGTCCACCTGAGTGGACAAATGGAAAAATCCTTGAATAAACAATTTTTTTTTAAATGTTTTTTTTTTTTTTTCCCCCACATTTATTTTAATATCTTAACAAAATCAAAAAGCCCTTGGAAAATATTGACTGAAATGATCATAATTCATGCATGAAAGGGATATTTCTTGAGTTTCCCAATTTTCGCAATAAGAAAATTAAGTCTAAAAAGAATCTATCCAATCCATAAAAATTATACTGAAAAATTACCTTTGGCAGACATCTTCCTTATATGTTTTGCATTAAGCCTTCGAACAATATTGGCTTCCCTAATTTCACAAATTATATGGCAGAAAGTACAAGGTCTTAAATTTAAATGCGGTTGTTTCTGGCACAGGTGAACTTGCTTTTGGCAGAACAAATTGTATTAGTTTGTTTTATGAATACTTTTTTTGCCTTTTTTTTCAGGACATGATGCCTTGGGAACAGAGACGAGCAAAATGAGCTCAGGCTCGCTCTGTGTGGGCAGAGAAAGGCTGAGCTTAGGAGGAAAAGGACAAAAAGTCTGAAGGTGGTTTTGCTTGGACCAGTCAACCAGTGTAAATCTTTTCTCTCCAAAAGACCACTTCTATATCGTCAGCAAAATGAATCAGCCAGAGTATCTGTTGTTTGTGATGGGATCTTAGTACAATAAGCAGATAATATTTCAAAGAAGGACAGGATTTTTGCTTTTCCAAAGTATTACATGATATGTTTTGTATCAGAAAAGTACTATTTTCATACAAGGACACTGCTCAAGTTCAGCACTGCACAAGCAAACCAATAAGCCTTGATAATCCTCACTAATATCCAAAAGTTAAATTACAGAGAAAGATTAGACCTTAAAGCAACAATATTATATTCAACAAAGTTGTCCAAAGTAACAAGTGGCAGGGGGATAAAACCCATTCACAGGAAAATGCATTACAGAGCATTTGCAGGTAATACTGACCTGCAAATGAAATATGTGAACAATTTCTTGCTAAATTATTTACACTTTCAGCTTTTTCGCATTTTGTTACATTACAAGTACAAACATTAGTGTATTTCATTAGTACTTTTTTTGTTGGTGAAATTAGCCTAAATTTTGTTGTTTATGACTGATTTATAGAACCCGTTTACTGTTTATTGGTCTAATTTTCATTGCTGATTCACAAAATAGTAACTATATACAGTAATTTAATTTTGTTTCCTTATGTTAGCCACATAAAAATGTTCATTTTAGACCAGACTGCTTCCATTTTTGTCTGCCAAAGATTCGCTCCAGAAACAGTTAAATGAACAGTAAAGAAACAGTAAATATATATCGCAAAACATTGATTTGGGTGTAACTGCAACTTGAGCTCTGATTTCCGCGATGAGTTAAATGCACACAAAGAAGCAATCTCTGCCTATTCAGTTGTTTTCAATTGTTCGTTTTACTACATAATGGTCACACATACCAAGGACTCTAGGCTTTAGTCCTGCTGACAGAGGGTTAAATGGTGTCACATATAGGATTACTAACTTTTCAAAATGAAAATCCAATACTTCACTCCCCATTTTCTTTGCAGCATGGTTGGTGATAACACATAAAAGCGTAAAGAAAAATGCAAAAAGCATTGTGAAAATAAATGCAATTTGTTTTACTTTTTGCTATGTAAAATCTTTACATTATGTTTTACGTATTTGTCCCCATTTTTTAAATAAAAAACAGAAGCACATGCCCAAGTTATAAGCTTGTCAGACTTGTTCTCCAGACACCGAAAGCAGCACTGAGGGAGCTTTAAGAGTTCCTACCAATCACTGCTTGTGTTTTACATGAGGCAACAGTCTCACAGGAGTAGAGTTGCAACACAGAAAACATCCAGACCTAGCTAAAATATTTTCTAGCTTTTTTTGGCACAATGTCTTGTGGTCTGATAAAACCAAACCTGAACTTTGGGCAACATTTCCAAAATGTAACTGAAAAAAATCCAACAACACATAGAGTGACACAGCAGTGGCAGCATCATGATCTGGAGTAACATTTTATCACACGGTACAGTTTTTTTTTTTTTTTTTTTTTAACTTTCTTTCTTGGTTTGTTTTTGTCAAAGTGCATGAAAATAAAAACAATATGAAATGCCTTTCAGTTTTAACCAAATACCCTCATTTGCCTCACAGAAAACTGATAGATGAACAAAGATTTTTCTACAACAAAATCATTTTAATAAAGGCCCATTGATGCGATTTGATCATTTTACGTTTGGTTTCTAATTTTGTTCAGGAAAAAGGCCACGTTGTATGTGGAAAATGTTTATTATGCCCCAAATTATTATTACATGGCAAAACTTCAGTGAACTCTTTGCAATGTACGCTGGTTACTTGATCTGCAGTTGCCTTTCTGTCATCTTGAAACAGATTATCTATTCTTCCCTGACGTCTGACATCAATAAAGCTGTGTTCTCCACAGAACTGCTGCTCACCAGATAATTTCTTTTTTTCAGATCACGTTCTGTGAAACTTGAAGCAATGGTTGTGCTTGAAATTCCCAGTTGATGAGCACTTTCCAAAATTCTCAGACTAACATGCCTGGCAGAAAATTCACTGGAATTTCTTTCATCCACACCTAGTCATATTCACAAAAAATATGAAAAGAAGAGTTTCTGGTCAAGTCAGTCAGGCAAGTGGAGGGGTCAGCAAATGTAAAGGAGTTGCTGGAAAATTGAATCTATCAAACACGATTTGAGACAACCAAATCTGGGGATACTGGAGTTTTTGGTATTTTAGTAAGCTAACATCACTGTTGGTGTTGTCTCTTTGCAGGACATTTGCACCTGACCTTCTCTCGCTCCTGACTGAGTCTGCATCCTATATCAGAGAGTCTGCTGACAATAGATCAGCCAAGGTCTTCAATAAGACAAGTCTATGGACTGAGAGGAAGTGGAACGGGGTTAGACAATAATTGAATGATTCTCACTCAATTTTCAATAATTAGAGTCAAAAAGGAACGTTTGTGTGTGTGTGTGTGTTTTTGTGCATAAACAAACCATCTTCAGCATAGATTTCCTAACTTTTGTTAAGTAAATAAAACATGTGGCATCCAGTAATGGATTTAAGTGTGCGAGATCACATATCTTTTCTGGATTAAGCTTGTCACTCAAGCGGCAGCCCACACTAACTTTGAATATGGCAGTGTAATAATCCCGGAGCAGATTTTATCTCCATTTCCTGAGGTTACAAGTATTATCTTCGAACAGCTACTGAGTGATCTGTCCCTGAGCTTGTTCCTGGCACCCTTAATCACGCATTTCGCTTCTGTATGTATCATGGAATGCATACAAGTGTGTGACAGGGATGGATGGGACATTTCTTTTCCTTGTAGGAGACCCCTGGGGAACTTCCTGTATTTTCGTAACATGGATGAGAAGCTGTTGATAACATGAGTGTGTGGGCGCTTGCAGGGAAGGTGACATTAGCGACAGCTCAGAGGAAAAGGAAGTCAATCAGCAGAGCGAGTCAGAGGAAGACAATAGTGTGGCATGGTTGCAAAGTCAAGTGGGAAATGTAGGAGTAAACACAACACACACACATCTGTACACAGGTCAGAGGAAGCACAGACCCATTTCTTTGCAAGCATCTATTTGGATAGAGCATGTGCCTGCACATTTTAGTGTATTGTAATTTGTATTTAAGTGTGCCTGTGTGCGCTCACTTGTGGGAGTGCGTGTGTTGAGACACACAGTTGTCTTATTCGCACCTGACAGGGCCAGCAGTGAGTCAGCAGAGGAGCGAGATTGAGCTGGTTGTCACACAGCTCAAAGTTGTGTTAACCTTTAAGGGAAAGAGCTGTGACGTCTTCCAGAGATCTGGGGACAAAAACCTTCTGGATGTCATGTTTTCATCTTCTAGCAAACAAGAGCATGTGTGAAATATGTGGTTGTACCGGATTTGACAACACTTTAATAGGTCTGAACAAACAGTAGGGAAACTTGTACAGAGCTGCACATATTTCTCCTCGTTTTGCTTTTTATGTCGGTGTTTGATAACCAGAAACCATTCAAGTCATCAAACAAATGTTACTACAAGATGAATATAGCCCATGTAAGTACGAAATTAAGTTCTTTAATGATGATTGAATGTTTTTTCTGCTTCCTAAGGAAAACCATCATTCCAAACTATCCTGGTTAAAAATGAAAGGGTCACTTTTTTAGTCAAGGATTTACTGTAATAAACCACCTTCTGTGGTTCCTTAGCCACTCTCAGACCTGATTTATGCCTGATCTACAGAATCAAGAAATCAATTCAGTAGAAACTCTGTGATGCCGTGAAGTAGGCTAGAATATCTCAAAAGCCAGCACATAATTCACAATCTAATGGAAGATGAGAAGCAAAGTCTGTGGTATTTAAAAGTCTGGAAAAAAGTTTTAAGGCCATTTCTCAGGTTTTGGGACTCCAGTGAACCACAGCGAGAAGGATTAGCCGCAAATGGAGAAATTGTGGAACAGTGGCAATCCTTCTCTGGAGTTGGCTGGCCAACCAAAATGAATACAAGAACTCATCAATTACTCTTCCACTAGGTTGCAAAAGAACCCAAAAGCTCTGCAGAACTGCAGCACTCGCTTGTTTCATTTGAGTCCATTGTGAAATAATAAAAAAATAAAAGAGACTGGACCAATTGAGTGAATGGGAGAGTTCCAAGGTAAAAATCACTGCGTGTGCAATTCTGGCACACAAATAATGTTTTGGAAGGATTACATCATGTCTGCAGTCAAACATGATGATTTCACTGTGATAGTCTGGAATGGTATGAATTTGTATGAAACAACACTACAAAAATAAAAACCTTTAACTTTAACATCACTGAGGAAAAAAATAACTTTTTTTGTGGTGCGTACATTTGGGTCACTGACAGTGGTGAGACCAGTAAACAGTGAGGATTTACAGGCGTGACAGGATTGATCCATTGTGGCTTTGGAAAGATCCCCAAAGCCATAAGTGAATATTGCTCCACTGAAGCACAAAGGTCATCTTTAGAACTTAGATTAATATAAATCTATTTACAGACATTTTTAATAAATCAGAATATTATTGAAATTTTATTTATTTCAGTAGCTCAATTTTATGAAGTCAAACATTATAGACTAACAGTCTATAATGTTAATCAATCCATAATGGCTTGATTAACAGACATCAAGCCATTATGTCTGTTAATTGTGAGGATTTTCAGCTTACAGCGACAGAAGACACAGCATTTAACAATAGAACATTACATCAGATCAATAAAAAAAAAAAACATTTTTATACTTAAAGCTGGGTTTAATGAAAAGAACCTGCAGAAGGTTATTTTTAAAGGAATCTTTGTTCTGACATTGATTATTGATTATGACTGCATATATTTCTTTTTGACGTTTTCCCATTTCATTAGCTCCCAGTGCATCTTCTCTTGGTCATTATTATGTCAGTACAGCAGTATGTCATGTAAATCCAATGTGTAAAGCAGGACGGACAAAAATCCTCAGGAGAACAACTCCTCACTCTCAGGCTGATGTCATCCAGACACTGACTTAGTGCTTTTAAAGAACCTGCATCAGATTTGCTCTATTTCACAGCCTAAAATACATACTAACCACTACAAATCATTCAGCAAATGATATATATACCTATCTATATATAGATATATAGACATGTATATATATATATCTATATATAGATAGATTTATATATATATATA
>CAEFZY010052999.1:0-28257 GCA_903066815.1 Brachyrhaphis roseni | reverse complement strand
GCTTAGCTGCTCGGGCCTAATAATAATAATAATAATAATAATAAACAGTACAGATACAATAGGCCTTCGCAGCGCTTTGCTGCTCGGGCCTAATAAACAGTACAGATACAATAGGCCTTCGCAGCGCTTAGCTGCTCGGGCCTAATAATAATAATAATAATAATAATAAACAGTACAGATACAATAGGCCTTCGAAGCGCTTAGCTGCTCGGGCCTAATAAGAAAAAACAGTACAGATACAATAGGCCTTCGCAACGCTTAGCTGCTTGGGCCTAATAATAAACAATACAGATACAATAGGCCTTCGCAGCTCTTAGCTGCTCGGGCCTAATAATAAACAGTACAGATACAGTAGGCCTTCGCAGCGCTTAGCTGCTCGGGCCTAAATACATTTGCAGATACACTTAATCTCATCTCCATTTGGACTGAGCCTAAATTCTAAACTGATGCTTTGAGCTGATTTCCTGATGTGATCGGCGCTGTCAGCTGTAGTCATACAGGGTGTGTCTGTAAATGAATGACCTTTGTGAATAGAAAGCATCTCCATTCTTTAAATGTGCAACTTATGGGATGCACAAATGGTCCTAATAAAAGTCGTGGAACATTGGCCTATACAACACATGATTCTATCATACTGCAGTATCGACTTTAACAGCATGTTGATTTCCCCACTCACTCCAAGCTGTCTCTTTTTAAACTCTGCCAGAAAACTCTGTTTACACAACCACTTTCACCTTGATGATTTTGCTGTCTGACTTTTATTTTTTAATTAATTTTTGTCTTACTTTTTTTTTTTTTTTGCTTCCATTTTTTTGTTAGGTGCCCCATTGTGCCCTAATATATGTCTTTTAAATAAAATGTGTCATTATTAGTAGTAGTACAGAAAACTGAAATCATTTCCATGGTTATTCTAAATCCGATTTATCAACACAATGAGTACAATGCCACTATTTTTACATCTGCACGTTTTGTGCACCGCAAGTTTCAGAATTTCTTCATGCTTCGACCTTTCAATAGGCTGCTTGAGGGCCCGGACTGATAAAAATTGACTTAAATTTTAAGTTTAAACCTTTCATAATATCAGTTTTTACAAAAATGTTTACAGAAGATTAGGGTTATTGAGGTTATCTAATCCTTGCGTGATGCAGTTCAGCTGATAGTCGAACATCATTTTGCTTACAGACATACAGGAGGTTTGCAATCGGATCATTGTTTTGTTTTACCCCAATTAAAGCCCCTCACCTCACCAAGAAGAAAAAAGCGACATTTGTCTAAAAGGTTTGAACCAATGGTGCATAGACATCATAGAGGAACTGCAGCTGTTTGGTCTCAGGGCTTCCCCCAAAAAACTAGCTAAGTTCTATGATAGCAGCGCTAGGACGGTCCACCAGCAACCTGCCCTGTTTTTATTAATATGTTACTGTAGGACATTATTGATAATGCTTAAACACACAAATATAGTCTTAAAAGAAGTCAACTCAAAAGAATATAATATGAATTGTATAAATTTTTTGTACTAGTCGATCAGCTATGTGCTTGGTGTTAAACAGTCTATGTAATACTAGTCACATTCAGAGATGACTAAGGCATAAGTGAAGTAAGCAGCAGATCAGAAACCCCACAGACTTTCTTGGGCTCCATAAATGTTAATATTTTAACTCAGACCATCAATCTAGAGTTTTGTTTATAGAGAATGACAATGTTATTAAGTTTGAGTGAATGTTTCAGCATAAGATCAACTTTAAGTCTTAAATTAAAATTAAGGCTTAAAAGAGTTGGCATGTTTACTTTTTAAAAGATTGTTGTGTTACCATAGCTACAATCTGATGCTATGAGTCCCAGCAAATAACTAGGAGTGATTGTTTTTTACTTAGTCAGATTCCACCAAATGTGTGCTGAAATGTTGTTAGTGGTGCTGATGTAAATTGTCCAACTTTTTCTAATAATTTTCCTGATCCTTGTCAGGAAGTTGTATGTAAGCACATCAGTGGTGCTCTGCCTGCTGCTGTCCAGTCTGGCTGTTGTCTTCCTCTTCCCTCGTTCCATTGATGTATCTAATGTGGGAGTCAAGTCTGTTTATGTCAGCTATGACCTGGATCAGCACATCGTCTATCTCAACATCACGGTGAGTTTGGTGTGCTCCTCTACCCTTCCTATTCTTTTATAGTAGCAGTATTGGGCTGCTTTGCCCAATCATGCCTAGGACATGCAAGGCTGACTACTGTTTCAGCTGGGAAAGCACAAACAGGAACAGATCTGTCATAAGCTACAAATCAGAATAAACTTCTAGTTGTAACAACAGCAGAATCCTCCTGCTACTGTTATTTTAATTCTTTAATTTTAGTTCTAATGAACATTTAAGACTGGAACTGGAAGACATTTAAATATCCAAAATAAACCAAACAACAGAAACGACAAATAAATTATGGACACTGTAAACAAAACTGTCCTTCAGAAAAGACCTACCCTAAACCAAAGCACCAGACAAAAGACTGTTGTAATCCAGTTTTTGGTAGAAAGACAGAAAAGAGAAAAACAACAAGTTGTGCAAATGGAAATTATTGACTTTGTTTTAATTTATCATGCAATTAATTGATTTATTGCTTAATGACAGGCCTGCATAAGATTGATCCTGTAATACTCTGATCAAAATTCTCTAATGACCCGAAGTTGTTCTCTTTATCCTGAATAACCAACTTGTTCCCTTCAAGTAAAGTTCTCTGTAGCTATAATATAACAGAGGGTCAGCTTGAGCAAGCAATGCCACAAACACTTTGAATCGTCTATCTTCCCTCAGACCACTGTGCTGTACTCCATCCTTTACCAGACACATTTTTAAATGGCCTATTCAAACTTTGAACACTGTTTTAATACAATACAAAGACTGACAGTAATTTATTTGGCAAGTACAGACTATTTTCACAAGCTTCCACTTTTATTTTAAAATTCTTCATATCTCTTTGATCTGTTTTTGTGTTGCTTTTCTTATTTACTGTCTAACTTTGTATTTTAGATTATTTTCGTCATTGTAGACATAAAAATGTGCAGATGAAAAATCAAGTGACAAATGTAAGGAGAGAAAAAAATTCAAAACCTTACAGCAACCTTTCAGCTGCTGATTTCCTGCTAATTAAAGCAAACAACATAGATTTTTAACTTCTGAATGACCAGAATCTGCAGGAAATTAGATTGAGAACTTGAGATAGGAGCTCATTATAGGACCTACTTCTCAGTGAAACACTCTTAAGAACGGTGTTAAAAGCTTGATAGAAAAATGCTGTTGTGATGACTTCCTAAAGGTGGAGTTTTATAGCATGAGCTTCTTAAAGAGATAGAGGCCCAATTTCAAGGCGTTAAATAGTGAAGTCAAGTTTCTTTTGACATGTTTGATATATGTATGTATATAGAATTTTTATGACAACTGAAGATAACAATAGTTACTCGATTGTGCTATAAAATGGCACTATGCGCCTGGAACTTAATACTGGGCCTTTAAGTAAGAGCAGTAAACTAAAAATAGCACTGATACATCTCTCCTTCTGCTGATCATCCTCACAGAACACTCTGAACATCACCATCAATAACTATTATTCAGTGGAGGTGGCCAACATCACAGCACAGGTGCAGTTTGCCAGGACGGTGATTGGTAACTCTCGCATCAGTAACGTCATCACTATAAGTCCTCTGGACAGGAAACAGGTACAACGTCTTCCTCCTCTGTCTGCACATTCACTTCTTACATAGACCCATTTGAACGACCTTTCTTTGTTTATGTTTTCAGATTGATTATATGGTCCCCACTGTCATTGGAGATGAGTTAAGCTACATGTAGTAAGTGCAGATTTTTTTTATGCTATGTCACAGAAGTTAACCTCCAGAGACGTATTTTGTGTTTCTTTAGTTAGTTTTTAGGAAGTGGCTTAAATTTCTCCTACAGTTGACTGCAGGAGAGTCTCTGAACTTCTTGAATAGCTGCTCTTCTTTGGCAGCTCACTGTGATGTTGGAAAATGTATCATTTTAGTATCTTCTGAAAGAGTTACTAGTTAATTCCTGCTTTGAAATGTTGTTTGCCACAACATATAGTCATCTTTGTTTTAATTCGACCATATTGAACCCTAAGAAACTGTCACCTTTGTATTTAAGTGTTTTATCCTGAAAACATCTAAATGTTTCTGATTAAACTGCTTTACCTGGGATCCATTTTCAAACATATTTAATGTTTTCTAGTGAATACTGCACCCTGGAAACCATCAAGGTACACAACATTGTTGTCATGACTCAGTAAGTTGACCATGTCACTTGTTCACATGTAATTCCAAATTGACATGCACTGGCCACTTTATTAGGCATTTCTTGTCCTGGGTTGGAACCACTTTCCTTTCAGAACTATTATAAATCTTCATAGCATAGAATCAAAGTTGTTTGAGCTGCTGTTCCCTTTCCATCATCTAGGAGCAGTCTGCCTGTGTTTCTCTGACCTCTCACACCAACAAGGCATTTCTTTGACCACTTATTTACTTTGGATGTTCTCTGTAAACCTGGGGTACTTTTGTATAGAAACCTTACCAACAGTTTTTGAAATACTCACATCTGGCAACAGTAACACATTCAACCTCTGTAGTTGCCTAAATCCATTGTGAGCTGTCCTGTGATTGGCTCCTGTGTGTCAGCAGAGTTTTGAGCAAGTTTGCTTCATAAAGTGGCCAGTGTGTGTCTGAGGTCACTGTTTGTAGTGTGTGTTTGGCTTTACCACATTCCTCTCCACCTTGTGCAGCGTGACCATCACAGCAACATACTTTGGCCACTCAGAGCAGATTTCTGAGGAGATGTATCAGTACGTGGACTGTGGGGGGAACACCACCACCATCAGAGGGATAACCCGACCGATTGGCAACCCTGCTGAGTAATGGCTCTCACTCAGGCTAGTGCCATCATGGTCCAGGTTTTGATTTTGTAAATGTTCAAAACTCGCTGTATTAAATCACAAAAGTGTAAAAGTAAAATTAATGACAAATAAATATTTGTAAGTGAAGAGAAAGTGTAATTGTAATATGAAAAACTGTTTCTAGCTTATATAAATAAACAGTTATGAACAATTACTAAAATCAACCTTACTAATAATAGTTGTTTTCTTATAAGTAAACCTTTTTAAATAGGAAGATAGAGGACATCACCCAGTTCCACTGGCTCCCTGTGGAACTGGGAGCCAGTGTTCTTTTGAAATACTGTTCAAAAGAACAGTATTTTAAGCTCAGAGGATAGACTTTAAAATACTGTTATTGGTTTATAAATCTCTGAACTGCTTTGCACCAAAATATATTAAAATATGCTCTACAAATAATCAATCAAGTTTATCTGTACAGCACATTTCAGCAACAAGGCAGTTCAAAGTGCTTTACATCATAAAAATACAGTAAAAAAACACACAAAAAAAACACTGTATAGTCAACAATTGAGAAAACATTTTGATGAGTGCAATGTTTAATTTATTATGGTTCAAAAGAACTATTAATAAATGGCTTTAATAAGTTATCCTTGAGTCTGCTGTAGATCTCATCTCCAGGTCCGGCTATAAGTATTGGTCCACTTATAAGCACATTTGCTTTCAGTTTTTCAGTTATGATTATAATATACTACTGTAGTCATGTTTCTGAATTTCTGATTTCTGTTTGGCTAGATCATTAGCTCCAGTGTCTGTGATTAGGTTCTGAGTGTTTGGATGGTCAGTGGTTGAGTGTGGGAGTATTTTTCTTTATCAGTCACTGTCATGCAGAAAGGAGACTATCGTTGTTCTCTTTGCACTGCAGAAACGGTAGATTCCATTTACAGCTCCATCACCTAGTATAAGAACTTGTAGTTACTGGAAGACATTGCCCACAATGCTTAAACCCACAGCTATGGAGTCTTACAAACAACAAAGAAAAAAATACAATACAACATTTGTTTATTCAAAATGGCAATGCTGTTAAATTTGTTTTAATGGTTTCAGCATAGATTTTAAATCATTTAAATTTAAGATTTTAAGGAGCTGGAACGTTTACTTTGTAAAAGTTAATTGAACAATCTTCATTGTTATGTTACCATAGCTACAATCTGAATGTGTGATTTTAATCTAGGAGTGTGAGCTCTGTTTGTTCTCAAATACAGCTTAGTAAATTACAATTATAACTGAATGTTTTTAAGCTTGGTCAATTAAGCTACCCTCTTCTCCCAGAATTTAATAAATCTATGTTGAAATGCTGTTTGTGGTGCTGATGTTCTTAGCAGAAAGAGGGGTCCTTAACTCAAATTCTGCTCAAGGCCTCATACAACCTTAGACCGGCCCTGTATGATGAGCTAAATCCACTGAACTGGATACAGAGGAACTAACAGGGAGATTTAATTTATCTGGTAGAGACCAATCTTTTACATTTCATGTCTATTGAGTTTTTAATAAGCATCAGCATGTGTGAGATGTAAATGCACACGGCACACATAATTCTTTGTTCACAAAGGTACATCATTCTCACTGGACGCTCACCGCGCACCTCTGAAAGTGCAAATGTTTATGTCTAAATGAAACTTTATGAAATCATTCACTGTTAGAGAGCTCACAGACATGAACATCCAGCTTAAAAAGTTAATTTATAGTTTTAACACATTTGACCCTGTCTGACCTGCTGTTAAATTTTGGGATGTCCTGTGAATTTTAATTGTTTTTGTTGTTGTTTTCATAACATTTGAACATAACTCATCACTATTCCCTTTTGTGTTTTAAGCTATTTTAAGGAAGCATGTTATGGATTCCTTTTTGCATAATTATGATGTAATTTTATCATTTATTTTATATTTTTGAAATACTAAAACAGTGATTAATTGTCATTCTTATTCTCCTTAAATGCTTCTTTAAATGAAACCTATTTGCAGTTTCATGTCTTGTTCAATTTTTGTTTAAAAACAGTTCTCTAAATTCTGCCAGGCGTCTTTATTTACCCACTGTTTTGGGTAAATAATAGAGCAATTATTTAAGTCAAGCAAAAACTATTTTTCTCTTAATAAACCTCTCAACCTGTTGGATTTGACTAGTCCAGATCTTGTTTGCACTTTGTCTTTACATTTGCATTTAAAGTATTTAATAAAATTGAAACCTGCACACTCATGTTGCATTTATTGTTTCTTTTTTTTTTTCAGCAAACAGCAAGGGGAGGATTATAGTAATTCTAGTCATGACAGAAATATTGGGGGTTTGGTGGTTATATGATAAATTTTTACATGGTAAACAGCAAACACTTAAGTTCTGAAAACTTATGGTGGCACATAGTTTTTATTCTGCAGAAAAACTATTTTTCAGAATTTTCAAACAATTTATGAGATTATATGTAAGAGAAACTAATGACACTTATGTTGTTCTAAAATTCTTTGACAGCACCTGCAGTTTCCCTCCATGTGTTGCCACTTAGTGGAAAGTAACACAGATTGTATGCTTTCCTTTAGAGGAGACAAATGGAAACACAGCAAAGCACTTCAAGCACTTTTCTGCTCATCTTTTTTAGAACTCCGTACTTAAAGTGCTTACAGCTGGTCTCTTTAAAAGTCTTATCACAGGACTACACTTAAGTGAATTTCGCTGACCAGTTTGCAACAAAAGGCTAAAAAAAAGATTTTTGTTTAAGTGTAAACTTTCTAAAGATTTCTATTAAATGATGATCATCCCTGGTCCTGCTGTACATGCTGTATGTAAAGCAGGTTTATATGTGAGGTAGAACATCTGCATGCTTCTCATAACTGCAGTCCAGAAGAATTAATTGGACACATGATGTTGCACTGTTAGCAAGTAACACGCAGAAACGGATATCCTTTAAGCTTTTAAACTTGACTGTCTAATTCAACTCACGTACATCACAGTGAACTAAAGTTTGAACAAAGAAGTTTATTTGGATAACCAAGTATTATCTCATGCGACCCAGACCCCCTCCTTTATTTGTGTTTCACGGCACAGTGGCAGAACTATCTATCTGTTCTGCCTCAGTACAGATAGATAGTCCAGATCTATTATGGTTTAAAACTTCATACACAATTATGGTTGATGTGATGACATATTTTGTTTCCTTACAGTCAAATTCGTTTGACAGGTAATTGTAGCAGACATGCTGTATAATTTTAATCCCCCTGACAATGTCAGCCAAAAGTTGTTTATTAATAACCCAAGCTGGACCAATAGGGAGCGAGTGACAAATCCATCCTTGTGGTCTTGTTACTAATCCATCCCTTAGAGAGATCCAGTAATAGTCGTTACAGGTCAGGTGTTGGAGTACTGTTACTGGGCAGGCATAGCAACCATAAGAGCTTCAGTTTCTATTGTGTTTGATGTAGCTCATAACCTGTCACATTTAGCTTTAAATGTCATCTGAAATAAGTTTCTTTTTCAAATGATCCTTAGATTTAAGTTAAGATTCATGCATTTCTAATATAAATTATAATTGCATCTTCATAAATTGGTAGGGGAGACAATTGAGTATTCCTGAAGGAGTCGTGTGCTTAATTAGAAGGGAAGTGATGGGAGTGAGGTGACAGATGACATGTTTACTGCTGCTGTTCATTTATCACCGCTCCAGCTTCTGGTGTTCAGAAGTAAAACAAAGCAAACTACTAGAGACAAGCTAATAATAGGTTTTTATTTCAAGATGGTTTTGTTTTTACTAACTAAATTCATCTTGTAGAGACTATGTTGCCTTCAGAAGCACCCAAGTTGAATACCCAAACTCATTTCCCAACTCATATGAAAACGATAACCTTCACTCAGGATTTTGCTGAAGCACCTTTGGCAGCTGTCACAGCCTGAGATCTTGAAAATATCTCTAGAAACTTGGTTCAGCGGTTTGAGGGAAATTTCTACTGATCATCTCTGTGTCCTCTCAGGGTCAATCAGGTTGCATGGGCAGCATCAGTGGGAAACCATTTTTTATGATCCACCCATCCACTGTCTGTCAGCTTATCAGTACAGCCTCATGTGGCCCTGTGTGTATCCCCAGAGGTCATCAGGTGAGAGGTGGAGTAAACCCTGGACAGTAACCCAGTCCATCACAGACCATTTTTAAGAATTTTTCATAAATTTGTCAGTGTCAAACTCTTTTCACATTGCTGTCACTGTTTAGAGATTTGAGGTATAAAACTGTAACCTGAAGACATAGAAAAACATGTAATAAGTGAAACAATGTGAATACTTGACGGGTTGTGAATAAGACTGTCATGACACTGTCATAAACATGACATAACACCTGTCATGAACGTGAGTAAGTCTTCATGAATATTTATGACTGTTTTCATAAAGTGTTATTCAGTAAATCATGACACTTTTGATACAAAGTTGATATTATTCAAAATGTCTTTATTAAGACAGCTTGACATTAACCAAGAAATCATGATCTGACATAAATTTGTTATAAAAGTATTACTGCGTAAACTTTAGCTTTAATAACATAAAGCTACATAAGTTTAATCATGTGGGTTCTTTTCAGAGGTTATGTAAATGATAAATGATTTGGATTTTGAACATGAATGTTGTAACCTAATTTTTGTGTGTGTTTTAGCCTAATTTTAGCCATACTTGGTTTACACCCAAACTCCTGACTGACCCCGTCACACAGAGACAACTATAGACTCCCAACAGTTGTCTCTCGTTATAGCCCAATGAGTAGGTGGAGGGGCTTTGTAATGGGAGGGTCTTAGTGTTTCTCATATAAATGAGCTGCTGTAATCTTAGTGTTGGTTTGTCCTCTAGTTTGCCAGACCACCAGGTCCACACCCTGCAGAAATCTGTCTTTATCTTTAGTCTTTTTCATTCTGCAAGCATCCCCCAACAGCAAACATGGAAGCCATCAAAAAAAAGATGCTTATGCTGAAGCTGGACAAGGAGAATGCATTGGACCGGGCTGAGCAAGCTGAGGCAGACAAGAAAGGAGCCGAGGAGAGGAGCAAACAGGTGTGTCATGGAACACACACACATACACACACACCCACGCACATACACCCCCACAGTCTTTCTATCTTTACAGGGACTTTGCATTGACTTCCATTGATTTTTCCTTCATTCCTACAGCCTAACCCTGGCACCTACCCTAAACTTAACTAGTACCAGTTCACACCTTAGTCCTAAACCAAAAACAGCACCGCTTCTTATGGGGCCCGAGCTTTGGGCCCCATCAGGAGCAGTCAGTAACTACATAATTTTTGTATTATTATTTAGATTTATCTTTTTAAATTTTCTTAACAGACCTGAAAGTTTCAGCTGGACTTAGTCTGCCTGCAGTCTCAGAAGATTACCAATCTTTCTTTAGAAATGTAGATTTATGCTTTTGATCTACTGTCTGCTTTTATCTTTGTACTGGGAAAAAAATCTTATTTTATTTAATAATAACAAACCTAAATGCGACTCACAGACAACAAAATGGCTCAAAGAGAGGCTAAAACCTGTGGTTAAGTAGAAGCACTTGGGTTAGAATGGGTTTAGTGACAATTTCAGAATGTACTGCTAGAAAACAAGAACAAAAAATTTTTGATTTAAAAAAAATCTAATGCAGCTTAATTGTAAATTATTATATTTGGTACACTTCCTTAAAGTGGCCATTGTGTGGAATCAGGTTTGTTCCCAAACACGGGCCAGAGGAATTTTTAAACAGAAATCAATAAATGTTCCTTTACTTTAAAAAAGTTTAAGTCAGTATGATTTTGTACATGGTTGCAGTGCTTCTGATCCTTTGTGGTCTTTTACACCAACAGCATGAAGACGAACTTCTGCAGATGCAAAAGAAGCTGAAGGGGACAGAAGATGAGCTGGATAAATATTCAGAAGCCCTGAAGGATGCCCAGGAGAAGCTGGAGGTTGCTGACAAAAAGGCTGCTGATGTGAGCAACACACCTCTGAAGGCGAAGCCATGCTACACAGACTCAGACATGTTCAGAGGGCATTTTCTCTTCTTTGACCAGAAGGAATTGAATGTGGACCTGGTTTCAGTTAGCTCAAAAAAATTATTTTTGCTTGTTATTTAAGTTTAATAAGTGTAATGGAGCTCAAATATGCCATTTACAATAGTGTAGACAAATCCAAAACACATGACAGTGCAAAATACAACAAGGCACTACGTCACAAGATATCTTCCTTAATTTCAGAGTCATTAATGTCTCTGAAATTGATGATTTGGAGTCATTAAGTTTTAGTGACTTCAGTAGCATAATGCTTATTTACACTGTGTTCTGTAGCAGCAGTTACATTTACCATGACCTCCAGTTTAGAATTCTGCCTGGAGAAAAAACAGCTGTAAGCTGACAGACACACGACATATACAGTAACACATTGCTATACTTCATGCCATAAAACTAACAGTAACAACCGTTTTTGCTTTAGAAGGAATATATTTTATTATTCTAATAAAATAACTTTAACTGTATTTCATGTTGGATGTCAGGTGTAGAGTGGAGAACTAAACTGGTTCTACTGGTTTAGTGAGATGTAGGCTGACGCTCTGAGTTATGAAGAGGCAGATAGTGCTGGGTATTCAGAACATCCTCAGTTGTTTAATCTTATTTTTCATTCAGTCTTGATGTCAACGTACATTTGAGGACCTCGCTGTGTGCAACCTTGAATGTGTTCAGTGCAAACTGAGCTCATCTGATTTCTTTTCTCTCTGTCACATTCCATTCTCATGGTGCCCTGAATGGAACGCTCACAGCTGTTGGGAGGATTCAGGCTCCTATTTTGACTCTGATGTCACCTGCTCAGCCTTGACAATGGCTCATGTCCATTTTTGGGGCTCTACCCACGGCTCCCAGGTCACTGTTCAGCAACTACTACCCTCTTTTTTTTAAGGCAAATATTATCATACTCATTTTGTGTTGCTCTGTTGGTTCAAAGAGAAAAATAATTATTATCTCAGAGAATTTTTCTGCAGTATTTTAAGTATGCTTAGTAATTCTCTGACACTGTATGCTCTCAATGGAGTCCTATTCAGCCACAGACAGATCAATGGGTCATTCTTGTTTCTTCACTCTGTTATCTATGTTTAATCAAAACCAGAAAAGAAATACAAAAATGTTTTTACTTCAGGTCTCTATTCTTCTGTGACTAAATGAATCTTGACTCACCACTGAACAATTTGTCAGTGTCTCTATATAGACGAAACAGCTGTCACCCAGGCGAACACCTGCAGAGTACGCACAGTTCAGACTGTTTAGCTAACAAGCTAACAGTTCTTTCACAGGAAATGTGGAAGCAAGCAATTTTTATTTCAATAATTGTTTCAATTAATTTCTCCAAATATCTTGCCATTTACTTTGGATATTTTTGGGTTAATTTTTCTTTTTTTTTTGTATGACTAAAGCTACAACAGAAGCTACATCTCCACTTGTCACAGAGGGATCCAGATTTTAAATCTAGGTTTCAAAACTAAAAACATGTCAGAAAGAAAAACTGTTGGTGCATCAGTCTTTTGCAGCTGATATTGGTCATGTTTCATTTTTGAATGAATCCACACCATGTTTGTCTGGACGCAGGCCGAGGCAGAGGTGGCTTCCCTGAACAGACGCATCCAGCTTGTGGAGGAGGAGTTGGACCGAGCGCAGGAGAGATTGGCAACAGCCCTGCAGAAACTGGAAGAAGCTGAAAAAGCCGCTGATGAGAGCGAGAGGTGACTTCTAACTGGGCTTGCAACAAACTTTTTTCCCCCTTTGGTTATGTATGAGCAAGAAATACAAGAGTTGTATTTTAATTCCTGTGGCAGACATAGTTCCCATAGTTCAATTCACAACAAATGTTATCTCAAGTCACTTACCAAAAAAAATCATTTCAAATCAGTCACACAAACTTTCCAGTTGATCCTATTTTTCAGACAGTAAAGTGAACTCAGTTAATTATACAGAGTAGCATGAAACGTTTCTCAGGAAACTCAGCAGATTGCATCATTCACTCCTCCTGGACAAACACGTAGCAACAATTGCTAGCTTGTGTCGTTGACTTTACAGCAATGCCTCATTCTTAGCATGCACGTAACAACAGTAGAGAGGAAAAAATAAAGGATAAACAAAAACTTAGATAAGTGAAATAGCCAAATTCATTGTCCAACTCTATTTGTTCCATAAAAGACAGACTGATGGGAAATACCTATAACTTTACCGAGCAAAGGTGCCTAAAGTAGACACTAGACCATGTCAACTGGGTGGTAGAAGACTGCTCATAAACCCATCAAGACATTCAACGTCTTCATTCCAAACTCTTCAGATTCCAGTCCTATCATAAATAAATCTATAGGGTTTGCTTGAAAAAAACTAGCAACATACGGAGGCCACACCTTTCAACTGCAAAAATGTAACAGATCTGCTGCTGATGCTCTGGTGGGTGGTCCAGTGAAGACCACGTTTCTTTCTTTCATTTTAAGCAGGTGCTTGGTTCAATCAGCCTGTGCATTCACACTAAGGAAGGGCCATATGGAGTTGTGTTTTCATAATATTTTGTGGTAATTATTGCAATAACAGTAACATAAATTTATGAAATGACAATGATGCTTACAGCCAGAGTCTCACAAACTCTACTCTAGAGATAACACTCACTCTTTATGAAACAGTTTTCTGCTGTATATCATTTACAATAAATAATGCAATTGTCCACCTAAGTTGTATACAGAAGTTGCAATAAATGTACAAATATTTTAATACTTATTGAAAACCAACAACAAACAAAACTAATTCAGAAAGCAAAACTGGACAGTGGTTATTTGAGGTTTGAAAACATTATCAATTAATTTCTTATCACACTATTTTTCCCCCCGCTAATGATAAAAGTTGTAACTTTCCATCCCTAACTCAAAAACAAACATGTACCAGGGATCCATTCAGAAAATCTTTAGGTGAAACCATAAGATTATTTAAAGCATCATTTTCTCATTGTTGGACTATGACGTCAGCAACTCTGTGTATATAGGATCAAAGTCCAGAGGTCATGTTATTTTGTCTCTTGTTGAATTCCTAATTTCTGCCTTAAAATCTTTTTTTGTCAGTTGCTTCACTTTGGGGGTTGAAATTCATTAAGTTTGAAGTGATATGTGCAGAAATCACTTCAAACCACCACAAATCATACAGGAAAAATACGTGGAAAGGTGCAAAATAACTGACTACCAGCCTGAACTCTGGCTCAGAAGCTAATACTGTGAAGAACCAACAACTGTTCTTAAGGAAGATTAAAAAAAAAATCTTTGACAATTGTTTGTAATGAAGAAGAAATGACTGATTGTTTCTCTGCACAGAGGCATGAAGGTGATTGAGAACAGGGCCCTAAAGGATGAGGAGAAGATGGAACTCCAAGAGATCCAGCTGAAGGAAGCCAAACACATTGCTGAAGAAGCTGATCGCAAATACGAGGAGGTGATTCTACCACTGCATTGTGACAGAGGGATGTTTTACTGAACTCCATGAATTTCCTTTCAATTAGTGCTTTATTATAATCGACAAGTGACAGAAAGACATGTTGGTGTTGTTTTAATATTTGGAAATCCTCACAGGTATAATGAGACCTGAAGTATTAAGCATTACCTGTGTCTGGTGAACGTAGCTGACCATACTGACTAGCTGTTGGATGTGTAACAGTCCAACAGTGTGTAAACACTGACTGTCAATCTGGTTGGCCTAAACAAAGGCCAAAGCTGCTTGGAATTTTAAGTAATTAAATTCTCATCCTATATTTAGCCACTCCTTTTGTGTGTTTGACTTGGTGCTTAACTGAGTCAGTGTATTGTGTTTGAAAGTTTCCTGTAAAACAAGCTAACTCTGTACATGTGTTTTTCTAGGTGGCTCGTAAGCTGGTGATCGTAGAAGGAGAGTTGGAACGAACTGAGGAGAGAGCAGAACTGGCTGAGGCGTGAGTGTCTCACTATAATACACAGGAAATATTACCATTCATGCAGCAGTTCATGCAGCCAGTGCTCAAGTGACACACAGATTTGGTTAGCAAGTAATTCATTTATTTAGAAATGTTCAGGATACTTCAGTGCTTTTTACAATATCAGTCTGAATGTGACTGATCAAACTGTTCACTTTTGCCTCCACTAACATTATGTCCTTATTCATTAAAACCAGAAAATGTGCAGAGCTGGAGGAGGAACTGAAGAATGTCACCAACAACCTTAAGTCTCTGGAGGCACAAGCTGAGAAGGTGGGACAGCACCACCAGCTGCAGAAGCATTAGCTGTGAACTCAAAGTCCAATCATCAATAGCACATATACAGTCCAAATGACTAGAATGTTTTCAGAAGAATTCACAGTGAACAAGTAGTTAGTTGATGTTTTTCTGATTCTTGCTCCTTAGTTCATATGTACTGACATAAACCAAATTTAGGAATTTTGATATGCTTTGATCAACATAATGCATTTCTTCATTTGTCTTTTGAAAGTGATTATATGTTCTACCCATGGACCCATTGGGCAAATTTTGCTCACACAGTCATTATAACATTATGTTGTACTGTACCTCCAAACTATTGCTTACATATGCAAATATTAACGAGAGGTAATTAAACAGAGGGAATAATAGCATCACAAACAGCATCAACATGAAATATAATTGTAATTGTTGAAATATTTCCAGCAGTAAGATGCTTTTTATTTTACCACACTTATGTGTCGTAGTGTGATTTCTGAAGAGAGCCACAGCCTGACTCTGGGAACCACTGATGCAGTAGATTTCTCCCAGTATCCTATCAGGACAGGATCAGAGTTCATGTCTGAAAAATAATCTGTAGTGCCTATCAGTTCCAGTCTAACACCGGTGGTGGATCTAGAGGAGCGAGGGATAGAAAAGTAGAGCTCAAGATGACAGTGCTGCTCTCCCTTCACAGTATTCTCAAAAAGAGGACAAGTATGAGGAAGAAATCAAGATCCTAACTGACAAACTGAAAGAGGTGAGCACGAAGACTGAGTTTTCATCATCAAATAATTTTGCTTTTTTTTAATCCAAAATATGTTTCTCAAGTTATCATAATATGTTCAGAATTTAGTTTCTCTCACAAAGGATTTACCTCAGATATTTTGTGATCACACGTTTCTTTTATTCTGTTGTCAGGCTGAGACGAGAGCTGAGTTTGCTGAAAGATCTGTAGCCAAGCTGGAGAAGACTATTGATGATCTGGAAGGTAGAGAATTGTCTCTTAAATTCAACACCATGTGTATTATTTAAGATGACTTCAACAATCTGCCATGAAGTCTGCAGTGTTTCTCAACAATCTGCTTTCTGATATTGAATTTGCAAACAAAATGTTGTTGAAGCAAGATTTCTGATTAAGCTTGTGCAGAACTAAGAAGGACTGATTGGTAAATTGGATTATTTATTCCAGTTTCCACTTCCTTCCACTTCAGTTTCTTAGATACAATTGATAACAGCATCACAGAATACTGAGGGAGATTTTTTATGGTCTTCTGCATCCTGTTCAACAGAGATTAATACCTGCCCATTGCATCTGTAGTTGCTCTACATAGTACATGCATCATCTATTGTCTTCCAAGTTTCAAAAATGAGTGCCTACAGGTATCTGGATGCCTATGAGGTGTATTGATAACACACCTCATAGGCGTGTCAAGCTCACGCTTCTTCTGAGGCTGAATCTGGCTTAAAGAGTCGACTCATTTTAGACATCTGTATCCAGGGTCTGGTTCTTGAGGTCATGGTGATGCTGCATCAAGCAGAAATAGAAGCATAGAACACTTGTGAACTAATTGCTAATCACACAATAATAAACATAATTGTGCATTTGCCTCAAATCAAGCACAATCTTCTATTAGGCTCTTTTTAAAGCGTAATAGAAGAAACACCATCACACAATGCAGGTCTTCAAAAAATATTTACATTTCATTAGATTTATCTAAATTTAACTTTGTTTCATGATTTCCTCATCGCAATCACTCAATGATGCTTTTGCAGTCATGGAATTGCAATAACCAAAAAGACAGTAATGGTGCACATGTTATAAAAACATGTAGATCTTATAAAACCATTCATTTTGCATTTCTGTAGAGAATGTGTAAAACGTGTTTATGATTTGTGATTGACAGAGCAGGGTTGTAAGGAAAGTCTTTTACATCTTAACCCTGAAGTAGCAAACATGAGATGAAACGGTAGAATTGCAAACTTTGGAAGGAGACAGACTAAACGTCACTGCAGTGATGACAGCTTCAGATTTTTGCTTAACCTTTCATGCTAGAAACAAACTCATCTAGTGACAATGAAGACCACGTCACACTGCAACGCAGGGTGACAGGGGCACAAGAAAACTAGCATTGAACCTACAAACTTCTGATTGCATGACAGCTTCTCTCTCCCACTGAGCCACAGGCACTCAGTGTTGAAACAAAACCCAAATCCTGTAGATGTTTCATGAAGATTTTTATTTCTTTGTCTGTCTTAATTGTTTCTGTTTCTCTGCTCAGTTTTCATCTTTCCACACATTGTTTGTTATGTGTGCACAAACAGATGAGCTTTATGCTCAGAAGCTCAAGTACAAAGCCATCAGTGAGGAGTTGGACCACGCCCTTAATGACATGACCTCCATGTAAGTGCTGACCTGTGTGAGGTCATCAGGCCCAGCAGTCTTGTGTTATTGCAACTTTTGACTAAAATAGAAGGCAGAATTGCAAACCGTCTTTTTTTGCTTCCATGTACTTGAGGATGATAGCCTAAATTGACTACTTTCACAATAGTCTGTTTACTTTTAGAAAAATATTATTGAAACCATGTGTTTTAGAGTTAAGTAGTTAGAACATCAACAAAAAATACAATTACTTCTTAATAAAGATAAAAGCAGAACTGCTGGACAGGACTACACCAAAAACATCACAAAATCTGGACTAAAGCTTTTCTTTATTCTGTTCTGATGAGCTACATTAAGTTTTCATGGTTGAACACTTTTTGTATTTCAGCTAATCTTACCTGGGCAAGCTCCGGATCTTCTTCCTCTTCCCTCCTCATCCTCATCATCTGGTGGCTCCTGTGGTGCCGCTGCCATTGTTCTCTGAATAAAAATAATGTACTTTCTGTTTTTACCAGTATCTCTGGCATGAACAAAGAAAACAGGCACTGAGTCAGCGTATTTGTGTTTTAACTACTCCGGCTGTACTTTGTATGTATTTGAGCTCTAAATTATTAACCACAGTTAACAGTTTTTACTTGTCTCAAAAATCTTATTGTACATAAGACAGGCATCTCTCAGAGGAAATGAAAGCAATGTAAAAGCAACATCAATTTTTATTATATGTCGGATGTCATTTATACCACTCAAAACTTCATAGAAAACTTTTCATTGGCATGAAAACCCTTCTTATATATGCTAATTAGTTGTTTGCATATTAACACTAATATTGTCGCAATTTATCTGAATACCAAGTCTTTGAACCTCTGCACCATCACCCTAATCATTCGCTCCCTCTACAGATTCTCTATCAGATTCAAGACAGCAATCCAGTTTGGGCATTCGAAAACACAATTGCTTTCAAACAATGGAAGCTTGAGGGTAAAATTGAGTTAATTTAACTACTTGAATTTGTTTGAACCTAAATCCTTTTGAGGTATGAATAATGTGTTTTGTCACTTTGGTGTTCAGATTCACCAAAGTGACAAAAAGCTGCTTTTCGGGATGTTCCTTTAGAACAGCTCTGTGTGAATTACAAGCAGGCTTGCAGTCATTTTTCTCAGCTAAAACTGAGGTGAACGTACTTTAGCTCTAGAACCATTTTAATTCCAAAATAAAGTTCTCAACAGGTGATCTACACTCATGTCTGAAAGTTTTGTTTTGCAAACTTTGTGGCTTCATGGTTTGTGGTAGAAAAAAACACCTTATTTTTTTATTGTGCAGAATATTAAGGTGCTTATTGATTCATTCTCATGCTTTTACTGTGAAACAAGTGTACATTATTACTCACTGTTTACTGAGGACTGCTGAAGCTACAGTCTAGTCCTGCCACCAGTGCAGAGTTTGCTCTACTTCAATGTGAGCACATCGGCCTCCACTGACTGGCAGAAATGTGTTGGCAGTAAGAAATCATATTGTCCAAGAAAACCTTCAACAGACTAAAACTCTGTAGAAAGAACAAGGATTTGCAGCTGCAGCAAATGGCAATGCATAAATCTGGATTTATCTCGATCATAAATCCAGATGATCGTTTTTAGATGATCTGTCCTTGTGATAAGGCATCCAGATTAGGGGTGGTAGAATTTTATCACAATATTTTGTATTACTACTGTGATAATAAACTACTGATTACTTCTTCTTTAGGTAACTGCACGGCACAGCATTCATAGCAACAAAAACATAAACACTGCTCTTGAAAAACATTCCTATTTGAAATAGGAATGTCACATCCGTAAAGAAGGGTGAGTTATTTCATTAAACTGCACATACAAACTTTACTGATTTTTATTAAAAGTTCAAAAAACAGAGGAGAAAATAATAAAAGTTAACATTCTTATCACGACAAGAAATTTTTGACAATAAATTATAAAATAAATGCCCACCCCTAGTCCAGATATAATCCACATGTAGGATTGGTTCTCATCCAAAGAAGTGGGCTTACTTATAAATCTGCCCAAACATGCTTCGATGCGTAAGAGCAACACCAGAATTTCCAAAACCAACTACTTTCAAAAATGCTGTCATTTTGTGATGATCTGTGTGTTCCAGTTAGATGATGATCATGTAGCATTTTGGGATCAATGAGTTAAGAAGCTTCTTACATCTTAACTTCTCAGAGAAATGCAGTCTGTTCAAAAAGCATCTGGATAAGTAGAACCCAGCAAGCCATGATCAAGTCTAAGCTCAGCTAGAAGACCTGGTCAACGCCAAACAGGACTTTACTTTACAGGCTGAGATCCAGCCTGTAAAGTAAAGAACAGCAAGTTAAAATGACGATGTATCAACAATGTAAAAACTGACTTTTTGCAATTCTTGTATTTGCCAATAAAAGCATCTAAAGTAAACAGTGTCTCTCTTAAATATAAAAAGCTGAAGCCACAAAACAAAACATCTGTGTTTCCAACAAAACTTTTGGCCTTAAAAATATATGGAACTGGAGTATAAAATGGACTCAACACACTGAGATGAGTAAACAGTTAATACAATCTTAACAATGTGAGCACAGAGATCCAACAAAGCTTTAAATAAACACCAAAAGACTAAAATGAAACAACACAGAGTGATAGCTGATCATAAATAGACTGAGGCTGGTGCTGACATAGGTAACTGCAGAATCAGCCTTGCCTTCTGGGTGGCAAGAGCGCCACCTGGAGGGGAAGGAAGGCAACTGAGAGTATCTAATAGTGTTGAAAAAAGCTCCAATTCATGACATGAAGAATTTTCAAATTTTATTCATTGCAATTTTTATGCTTGCACATAATGAAAACACAAAATTCAATGTCTCAGAAAATGTGAATATTATATGAGATCCATACAAAGGGATATATGAAACAGGAATATCAGGGTTCTGAAATGGAGGTTCATATCTGAGCACTCAGCATTTGGTTTGGGCTCCTTTTGCATGACTTATTGCATTAATGCATCGCGGCATGGAGGAGATCAGCTTGTGGCTCTGCATAGGTGTGATGAACTGCCTCTTTGGGTCGGCTGCCTTTCATCTTCCTCATGACAACAACCCAGAGATGTTCTAGAATCTACGGGGTTAAAGGTCAGGGGATTTTATTGGCCAGTCAAGAGCAGGAACTCCATGGTCACTGAAGCAGCTGTTGGTGCCTTTGGCAGTGTCTGCTGATACCAACTCCTGCAGGAATATGAAATCAGCATCTCCATATGGCTCAGCTGGACTTGAGCAAACCCAGTGAACCAGAACCAGCTGATGATATGGAGACCCAAACCATCACTGACTGTGGAAACTTCACAACACAGATTTTGATCAACAGAAGCAACACAGATTCTGTGCTTCCCCACTCTTCCTCCAGATTCTGAGGCCTTGATCTTCAAAGAAAATTCAAACTTTACTTTAGATTGAAAAAGACTGAAACACTGAGGTCTCATCCAATCAAGGGCTTTTCATCCTCAGTCCAAGTAAAACATGGTTTGCTTGCTATGAACCACTATCCAGCTCCTTCTGTATTTGATCATCAGCCACCAAGCACAAAATGTCTGAACCTCTATGCTGAACTACGGTTTTGATTTCAGTCTGGACATTTTCTTGAAACTTGAAATATGTTTAGTCATTGTTAGAATTTTTAAAAACGTGGAGTTGATTTCTGTAACAAGAGTTGCTCTGGTGATTCAACCAGTAACATAACTCCATAGCCAGTGAGTGACCAGCAGGCTTTTGACATGGCATTTTCTGCTTAACTTTGCCGGCTGAGTAGATACTGAAAAAGTGTTGATAGCAATTCTAAGTACCTTATGGAAAACATAAAAAATCGAGTCAAACTGAGTTGTCTATGTATTAGTGGAAAAGGAGTTTAAGGGGCCCGCTCAACTTAATAGTTAGAGGTAACAACCTCTAATAACTATTTAACCTCTTCCCTCCAACAAACTATAGACTTGACACAATGCAATCAGGAGACTCTCCTTCGCCTGTATCTACCAAATCCAGACACGTCCAGAGAACAATGATTTGTCCTTATGGAGAACACATTTCAATTGCTTTAGAGTCCAGTGGAAGTGTGCTTTGCATTATTGTATCCAAAACTTTGCATTGCACTTGATCATTGAAGCTGTCAATTCACTATCCTTGAGTTCATCTGAACATGAGGTTTGGAGCTCTGTAGCTGCTGACCTTTGGGCACTGGGCACCGCAGCATCCTCCCCTCCCACTCCCTGGTTTTCTTGCTCTACCACTGAGTGATTCAGTTGTTGTTTTTGTCAAATAATTTCATTTTGTTATGATCCCACTAACTTCTGACAGAAAATGTCACTACTGGACAGGTGACAGATTAAATAAATTCTGGATGGATGATTGGTTTTATTCTGGCCAATAAATAAAATTCTGGTTTTATTTATTGGCCAGAATAAAACCAAATTATTGTTTTTATTCTGTTTTTTGGTGTAGCCTCCAGTCATGGTGGACTGTAATACACTGTAGAGATTCACAAACAAAATGAACCTAACAGTCAGCAGGTCATTGTGAAACATTGTCTGAATCAAATTTCCCACCTTTGCACTTAGCCTACTTCTGAAACACACCCTGCCATATTGACACATTTTAACCCATCACAGGGCCAGGTTACTGTTTAAAAGACAAATATGAGACTTCAGCTCTGCAAACATCAGTGGTCATTGCTGTCAGTATCCTGTTCTTTAAAGACACTGAATTCATAAAAGTCACTCTCCATGACAGTCAGACAGAATCTTAAAAACATACCTTTAATCTTTAATTTTGTCTCTCCAAAAATAAGAAAATGCTGGCAGTCATTTGGGTAAAAAAATCTGATGTGTAATAATAAAGATTATTAGTCACATCTTTATGAACTCAGAAATTTGGTCATGAGGTTGATTTCTTAGTGTAAAGCCCACATATTGCTTAGTATGAACTGTAATTACAGATGAGGCAGGCAGGCCGTTACATTCTTGCTGCCAAATTACTTTACAGTTTAACAACAAATACTTTGACTCCTCATTAAACTTGGGCTGTGATGGTCAAAGCCTCCAAAGTCAATAAAAGTCAGGCTTTCCACCTGTTAGTACAGAGTCCAGAGTGAGCTGTGTGAGCTAAGTCAGACAAGCAGACAAAGAATGTGGTCTTGCCAGTTCCCTTCTCTCTGTTTTCTGTCTCGGCCTGCCTCCATCTCCCTTTTTATGAGAAAACCTACAAGCTCAACTTTTAGACATTAGGAAAGCAGTTGGAATGAATTTGGCTCTGTAAAGTTGATCAAGATGTATGTCAAACAGTAAGAAGAGAAGGGAAATACCAGCCCAAACTTGCAGGCAGTTTTCATGTTAAAAAAAAAAAAAAAAAGCAAAGTCTTCACTAAAGACTTCCAGATGTTGACTGAGTCATGTATTGACTGAGAGTTGTGGCTGGGATAATTCCTGAAATAGATTTCTAAGTTTACCTTTAGCACATTGATGCATGAGATTATGATTGATAGAATGGAAGGTGCATGCATCTGGTTGCATTGTTGTTTCAGAGGTGTGACCTGGCGGCGTTGCGACAGCTCCCAGCTCCTCCTACCTGCAGAGGGAGGATCCAGGAGAGCTGCCAACTGGTGACAGACGCGGTGCTCCACTGACACACAGCAGACTCTACAGGAAGACACTCCGTACAGCCGACATGCCTGGGGTAAGAAACTCAAACTATTCGATCACTGCCTGCAAGTTAGCGCTGCATGAAGCTGAGCTAACTTTACCGAAGTCTGTATCAGGGACTTCGGTAAAGGGGGACGGTGTCTTCCACACACCTCGGCTCTTTGTTGGATCAGCCCGCTGAAAACAGAAGTAGAGTAGCTTTAAGAGCTCCGGTTTATTGAACTCTTTCAAAGTTTTAAGAGTCAGCCCGACTTGACAAAGTTTATTTCCGAACTTTTGTTCTGAGTAAAAACTTTCCAGATGTGTGCGTGTGTGTGCGTGCTTGCGTGTACGCGCGCGCGCCTGGAGCCAGCGGCCCCTCCCTAGGAAGAGGCGACGCAGCGTCAGCCGCTCCTGTGAGGCCAGGAGAGCGTAACAACGCGATCCAGGCAGATCTTCCTCAGTAATGTGGCTGCTGTGCTGTCCAGACATGGTGGAAGCTTCAGGAATGTTCAATACTCGGTCGATTTGGAAGCAGGATGTGAATGTAAGGGAGCTCTGTAGTAACCCAGCGGTGCGTACTGCAGGCCGTGAGCGAACATGACGCACAATAATGCAGCGCAGCTCCTTCCATCGCAAGGCGTCATGCGAGCCGTTTGAAATCATTAACGACCATTTCATAACCGATCAAGGAGAAAATCCGAAGATGTTCGGTTTCGAACAGTTTCCTTCTCCCTGCTGGAGCATCTTTTTTTTTTTTTTTTTTTTTTTTTACTTAAGAATCGCTGTTGAACGGCCGGTTACGCCCTGGATCTTAAAATAAGTCACAGAAAGCAAACCATGTAAGATTGCAAACTTTATTAAATAAAGCTTAAAATAAACTTTCTCAAAACTCTTCTAATATTTGAATCTTTAAATCACAGAAGTAGAAGGGAGCCTTGTTTCAGACAACAGAGACCTGGATTTGGGTGTGGTAGACATTAACTAAATGTAATCTGGTTGAAGCTGTGACGAAATAAAGAATATAAGAAACATTTTCAGTCAAAGGGGATTGGATTAAGGCAATGGATGTTTGTGGAATAAAGGCAGATATGTGAAACTTTGCCAAAGAAATGCTTCAACAAAAAGCCTAAAATAAAGCCAGAACATATGACTGTTAGAATTTAATGCAACAAGAGTGACTGGAATGTTGTTGTCATTCCTCTGGTTTTTCTTACCTTGTGAAAGAAAATCAGTTATAGAAATATTAAACATATTAAATATGAAAGCAAATAAGAAAATTATTCAGTTTAATTTAGTAAGACGGCTCATTTAGTTGGTATCTAATTTTATGTTAGTTTAATTTTAATGTAAAGAGACCAAACAGAAAAAAAATGCAGTGAGTTAAAACAAATTTTCATGTCAGTAAGTAAAAAAAAAAGATTAAGAAAACAGGATTTATCACTTATTTGGAAAATTATCAATAGGGCTGCATTATATTTAAAAATCTTGCAATAGTGATTATTTTTGATAAATATTCTAACAATATCAGTTGCAATATATGTCTGATTTCTTCTTTCCTCTCCTTCTTACTTGAGACTATTTGCATTTAGGGTAATGGTATTTGTGTCAGGTGTGAGCAACTGCTAACATGAGACAAAATATTACATCAGTGTGAAAAATGCAAGTTCATAACACCAATAATTCCCAATGATTCCTGCAGCCGAACAGAACCCTGTTCTTTAAAGAAACTTATTCCATTTTCTCTGCAGACTTCATGAAGGATGAGTGCAGTCACTCCTTTGTTGCCTGGGTGGATAGTTTTGGGTCACTGTGGATGACCAAGGTCAAGAGGAGTATATGTAATAGATTATTGTATGGATCTTTCTGCCCTATGACTGTATACATAGCTGTGGGGTCAGAGTTCAGAGGGGGATGAAACATCTATTTTACTCAATGACAAGTTGCTTAGTTCTGATATTTCATGTAATATGTTTTATTTCTAATTTTTTATTTGATAACACAACTCTTCAAAATAAAATGAAACAACTGCTGCTATTTTTTTAATATGTGAGCAAACGTAAAAAATCTACGGAAGAGGATTAGGGCCACCGAAAAAAAAAAATAATAATAATAATTCTGACATTAATGTCAGAATTCTGAGTTTAATCTCAGAATTCTAAAAAGTCAGAATTCTGACTTTAATCTCAGAATATATATATATATTTTTTAATGCGGTGGCCCTCTTCCTCTTCCGTAAAAATCAGCAAGGGATCAAACAATTATTGGTCTGCTGTGTGATCTATGAAGCTCATTTTATAATTGTACCACAGATGAAAGTGCAAACATTTGCTTTCTTCTCCTTAACTTCAGTTGAGACATTTTTTTCTTCTGTGTAATTTAAGCATGTGATCTGTCAGTCAGGGTAAAAACTTCATCTAATTTTGGTCATTATGTGACACCAGTGACCCATCAAAGCCTTTAGGTGTTAAAAAGGTCAAATAAGCTTAGCAGTGTTCATATTATAATAAAAGCTGGCCAAGAAATTTGAATTCTGTTAAAATTTTGTCTCCTTTGAGTCTTCTGTTTCTATTCACTTGATTAAATGAAATAGTGGTGTGCATTCAAATAGACAATTTGACCACTCAGTTGTTTGGATTTGTATCCATTTGACTTGTTTCTTCCTTAATAAGCTTGGTCAGCAACCAAATAGAATAATATTGGTGTAATTTTCGTAAATAGGCAACAGTTAATTAACTTTAGAGCTAATCAAATAAATGGAACTCCTGCAACGTTGGATTGGTTAAGCTAGTGGTGCCCAAAGTCAGTCCTCGAGGAACTAAAACATGCAGGAACTAAAACATCCTGTATGTTTTAGTTCTCTCCCTAGTAACCTTCTCAGTATGTCAATGTTCTTCTTAGGCCTTTTAATGAGCCATTATTTGATTCAGGTACTTTAAACCAGGGAGAGAACTAAAACATGTAGGATACCGGCCCTCAAGGACCGACTTTGGACACCACTGAGTTAAGCAATATAAGCAAGATTAGACACTGGCTCCTATGTGTAACCCTAACCCCTAATCCAGGTAGTCTCCCGTTTATTCTGGGTGGTTCCAAGGGGTTCCCAGACCCAGAGGACCCCAAGTTCCTTTAGCAAGTTTTTCTAGGCAAAACTTGAGTTTTGCATTAAAGATTAGGTTTAACCTTAGTGGTTAGCTAATTGATAACAATTAGACATTAGCTAACCAATGTGATCAGATTAGACAACTAAATGCACATGTATTCACAGAATGCCGGCTAACATCACATTAGCTGACTGTCATTTAGCAGGAATGTTTTTGACATTCCAAACAGTTCCTGTGGTATTGTTTGCCCCCGTCTCTGGTCTACTGGTTTCTGCTCTTTCTCATGTATCCAACTGAAGTTTTAAATAATGACAGCAGCTGGTAAAGATCTACAGGCATTATGGTATTTATTGTTTACTTGAGTCCTTGGAGATAGTTGTCATGAGAAACAGCCTTATTTTCCTGTCTCAGCTTGGGTTGTGTAAATGTTTTATTGGAGCCTTGCAGTGGCCTGTTTTGTAAACTTGATTAACAACTGGTTTTAGTCTGATTATTCTAATAATAAAAGTCAGAGAATATGTTGATTACTTGCAATACTGTGATGAATTTTTAATAAAGTAAAATCAGTCTATTTCAAAAACACTTTAAGGGTTTTGAGTTACTGTAACAATAGTTACTGTTCACTTACAAGTTGTTGTTAAAGCTAAACAAAATTAATCTTTTCATTTTATCTCTTTTCCTGCTTAGTATTCTGATTTGGAGAAAGCCATTAACACTCTGGTCAGCCAGTTCCACTCGGCTTCAGCAGACAACAGTCCAACACTGAAAACAGATGAGTTCAAAGGTCTTTTGTCCTCCAACATGCCAAACCTGGTGAAGGTAAAACTGCCATCAGAGTACATGTGCCTCTCTGTGCGCCAGATCTGCTGGTGACTGTAACACCTGGGTGTGGCCACCCGCCTCTCCTTACTCAGCTCATACAAAGGCTTAGCAGAGTTAGACAGGCACCAGCAAACAGAAACAATGACGACACTCTTCAATCTTCACTTTTCTTATACAAGTAGTAGAAACTTAGTTCATTTTACGCATATTCTTTCTTTGATTTGAACATTTAATACAGATAAAAAAAGCTCCAGAAATTATTCTCTTATTGAGAGAGAATAAATTATCTTTCATTAGACTTGCATTATTGTAAGGTATTATAACTAGGGTAGCACAATATTAGGAAAATTTGTCAAACATGTCACAGTCTCCATGAACTCTGACATTCTCAGCCACTAAAAGTGTATATTGTTGTAGCCATTAAGGCCAATTAGTACCCATCAGGCAACATACTGATAGCTATATGTAGTTTAATGTAGCGCAGGAATATATGACAGTTGGTAGTATAGCATTCCACCAAATACTGAGCCCAGGCAGCCCTTTGTGATTGGCTATATTGATACTGTAACTATAATTCAATGCATCCCCACTAAAGTCTAATTAGCAGGGATGCACAATGAAAAATGACATTGTGCATCCATCCATCAAAATTACACTGGGTATTGCTGATGTCAATATCCAGTATCAATCTGCAAAGGCCTATAACAAATATTATACACATTTTTGCGCTATATCTAATAGTGCAGCCCGAAGAGGAAACATGGGTCCCTCCTCCCATGGGCCCACCACCTGTGAGAGGGGCCAAAGGGGTCGGGTGCAATGTGCCATGGGTGGCGGCCGAGGGAGGGGGCACTGGCGGTCCGATCCTCGGTTGGAACGTCACCTCTCTGGTGGGGAAGGAGCCGGAGCTGGTGTGTGAGGTTGAGAGGTTCCGGCTAGAAATAGTCGGTCTCACTTCGACGCATGGCTCCGGTTCTGGAACCAGTCTCCTTGAGAGGGGCTGGACGTACTTCCACTCTGGAGTTGCTCATGGTGAGAGGCGTCGGGCAGGAGTGGGCATACTTGTTGCTCCCCATCTCGGCGCCTGTACGTTGGGGTTTACCCC
>CAEFZY010052994.1:0-11054 GCA_903066815.1 Brachyrhaphis roseni | reverse complement strand
GTTATGTCTTTCCATGTACTCTTTCCCTGCCAGTATCTTGCACCCTGCTGTTATGTGCTGGACTGTCTCAGGGGCCTCCTTACACAACCTACACCTTGGATCTTGTCTGGTGTGGTAGATCTGGGCCTCAATTGCTCTGGTGTTTAGGGCCTGTTCCTGGATGAGGGCCTCTGTGCTGTCCTTGAGTCCAGCTTTTTCCAGCCATTGGTAGGACTTACTGATATCAGCCACTTCGGTTATTTGCCGGTGGTACATCCCATTTAGGGGCTTGTCCTTCCATGATGGTGTCTCCAGCACCTCAGCTTCTGTTCCCCATTGTTATATATATATATATATATATATGTGATCTGTGCATAGAAAATATACAGAGAGAGATAGCAACTTACTTGAGTAGTTTTTTGAAAAAAATTACTTTTTGGAATATTTTTGCTACGCTTTATTTTTACTTTGGTAATCTTATTATAAAGTATTTCTACTTTTTCTATTTCTGTACTTTCTACCCACTGAATGAAAAATAAACATGTTTTAACCAGAAATTCACCAGAAACAGACACACACCTGCAGTTTTTGTTTTTTATTGAAAGAAACTGATTTGGAAAAACATTATTTTGCCTGATTTTGGTATTTTTTGTTACTTATATGAATTATTTTCATTTTGTCCTTAAAATATCAAAATTTCCACTTAACTTTATATGTTGATCCCACTGATAATGCAATTTTTAGATATTAAATACTTGAGTAGTAAACTTTTTTCTTTTCTTCCTGAGTTAAAACATTAGTATTGTTGTTTCTAAATTAATATGAACTTCTTTTTTTATTATTATTTATTTATTTCAGGTCTGAAAGCACTGCATCTTTTTCGTTATTTTGACCATTTCTCATTTTCTGATAAATACTAAAATTTCAGAGACATGTTGACAGTAGTGCATAGAATAAAAGAACAATGTTCATTTTACTCAAACATAAACCTGTAAAGAGTAAAATCAGAGAAACTGATCATTTTAATTGGTCTTTTTCCAGAGCTGTATATACAGTAATTTAGTACTTTGGCTAATAAAGGCAGTGTTGTGGTTTGCGTGTAAATGAAGAACCTGAGTACTTCACCTCAGGTTTACTTTGAGGATGCGTGCTGTATGTACACACCAGAAGCAGTCTGTTCTGCTGTCTTTAGTGCATTATGCTCCTCCCCTTGTCTTTGCAGGAAGAAGCTCTACAAACACAGACACTGAGCCATGTAAACACACGCACACCCACCGGTGTGCACATACACACTCAAAACAATGGTTATTACCAGGCACACCTGGGTTCCCGCCTGTGCCATCCTCCTAATATCTTTTAAATCTTCACATAAGGTATGCCTTCCATAGGGCTTACGATACCATTTGCTCTAATAAATTCTTTTGGCAGTGCTGAGTGCAAGCTGCTTCTCTAAGGCCCCAGGAGAAGCGTGGAAGGGAGCGGGAAGGGAGAGGCAGCCCAAAATATGAGGATAAATAGTCAGGAATCCTCCAGGACCTCGGCCCTGGTAATCAACATTCTTCCAACTGGAAACATTTTCCAATTCTTCATCTTCATTTAGCTTCCTTACCTTGTAATTCCAAACAGCGGGCTGCAATAATTTGCACTGACGCTTGAATCAAAATAAATAAAAAAATGCTGATTTTTGGAGGCAGGAAGAAAGCAAAGGGATGGAGGGGGGAGGTGACTCCAGTCAGCAAATGGCATTAATAAAGGCTAGTGTTTGTCTAGTGGAGAAGGGAAGGAGCGTCATGTTAAACACTCCACATGCCCTAAAGTAGATAATCCAACCTTCCTCCAGCGCAAGCCTGTGTGTGATTACAGCGAACCGTCTCCTCTGCGTTTACGCCGCGGCCGCCCTGCTTACCTCTCCAACAAGAGGCTCATTAAGAGCGAGAGGGAGTCGGAAAGAGACAGAAAAAAAAAGGGAGGTTTTTAAGTGTTGACTAATAGAGGAGCTCCAAGGTATTTATTTCTTATTGTTTCACTGAAAAGTCATTATGCCACACTGGAGGTTCTGTTTTCCCGCTGAAGTGCGTGTTGGTGTTTTCTTTCCTCATTCCGCCCTCCCTCCTTCCTACTCCAACCTTAAGGAGGAGGCGATGGCTCGAGGCGAGCCTGGATCTCCAACATCGAGATGCACTTCTATTGTGGCTCTTTGCTGCTGCAGCAGATGAACTGTCACTTGTTCAGTTAAATTATACATCGCCTCTTCTAATTTCCAGCCTGATATTTCTGGCAGAGGGGCGGCGCACGTGGACAGGCGGCATCTGTTAGACCCACACAGGAAGGCCAGAAAATTTTTTTTTTTTTTTTGCTGCTTCTATTCTTCCTCCACACTGACAGAAACTTGATCTCTTGCAGCCCACAGAGCAAACTGGAAGTGAAATTAACTTTTTTTTTTTTTAAAGGCGAAAGAAAAATTATTGCAAATACACTTCTGTTTTTTCCAGTTTCAAAAAAATCCTGAACTTTTACTCCAGCTCCTGCCTGAACTCCAGCTGAAAATATTTTAAAGGTTAAATGGTTTAATAGTAATTACAGTACGCCAACATCTAAACAGTTTTATCAGTTCTCAATTGTCTTAACAATAGTTTAATTGTTCTCTCGGCCGCCCACACGGCAACTGGGCAAAGACAAAACACACTAATGGCTCTGCAAAGGAGAAGATGAATAAAATTAACAGACACCTGCACACCTCTTCTTCTCTGTTTGAATAGATTTCTTTGCTAATTTTAGGAAGCGAGTTTAGTCATTACACAGAACACCTACTGTCCCCTTAGCTGCCATTTAAGTATTTATCAACACAATAGCCAATTCAATTACACTGATGGCAAATGCAAAGCGATGCATCTGTTGAGACAAACTTTCAGTATATTTTTTTACTTCACAGAAAAATGAATATTTGACCTGATGAAACTGATCATGGAGCCTAACCTGAATTAATCTGCCTGCAATAGACGCCGGCATCATCTGTCATTAATCAACCTGTGTGCTGGTAATTGTTGAGAGGCACCCAGGAGTTAAATAATCACTTTGACTTTTTAGAGCACCGAAGCCAAAGGTCGAAGGTGTTTCTGCAGATAAACACTTCAGGGAGGTTGACGGAAACTGCATAACAAATGACGGAAAGTAAAAGTCTGTCAATGCGGATCTGCAAAACGAAGCCAGAAAGACGAAAATCAAAGAAAACTTTGAACATAAACCTGTTTTTCAAGAAAAAAATATATATAATCATAAAACTTTTTAAATTTTACATATTATACAAATATATATATATCTTACTTTGAGCTATTTTCCAAATTAGATGGAAAATTTAAAACTCTTTTCTGGCTCAAGAAATATCTCTAGATGAATTTTGCCAAACAGATTTCTTGGACTTTATTTCTTGCAAAGGAAAAGAACAGAGTGAGCACTCTTTCCCCAAGTATCCAGCTATGCAGGTGAAATGATGAGCTATGTGAAAGTAAATAAGATGATAGTTCATCATGGTTAAGCCAGATAACTAGCAGCGAGTCAACAGCCAAACCATTAAAATGATCTCAGATTGGTGTCTGTTGTGCAGAAATGCAAATCGTCTCAAACAAAACTCTGTTTTCTCCGTAGTTCACAGATTTTTTTTTTCCTACTCCCCTGTTAGTTTAAAATGTGTACTGATTATGTCCATGGGTAACTTTATTTAAATGAACTATAACTGCTCACTCCAGACGTTCTCCATGCGTTGTTTCACAAATTATAATTAACTGCAGCATAGACTTGTGTTTTGTCTCAGTGCATGAGCCACAAATTCTCCCATCCACCACATGTGTAGCATTAGCTTGAAGGGACATTTTGGGGTAAGACGGTGTGTTGTGGGAAACTAATTGCAAATGAACTCGTAAAGTTTGAGTGGCATGATGACAGACGGTGTCCTCAGAATAACGTTTTGCAGCAGAAATCTTTCTAGTAAAACACAGATTTGGATTACTTGTAGAAAAGTGACACTTTCAGCTGCTTAAGAGCTGAAAGTGCTCTTAAGCAGGACTCGATTAACTCAATAATGTAAAATTCTGCGTTGGCACAAAGAATAATAATAATAATAATAATAATGCTGGTCAGAACCAGAGCAAATATAACTACCTGAACGATATCAGAACCCTTTAAAGTCAGCTTTCTTTACAAACTTTTAGTTAATCCAACATGACAGTGAATTACCAGTATAGAAAGCTTTAAAATCCCTGTATTAGTGCTGTCAAACAAAATCTCTCTTATTTTCCTCCTCAGTAGATAATAAGCAACATAGTACATCTAAAAAAAAGTGGTTCAAAGACAGATTTAAGAGCATTTTACTTTCAACACCTGAGAGAAGAAGCAGTTTTTTGGCTCTCTGCCCAGGACAGCATGCGCTGAAGGGGAGTATTAGCACTAAAAACATCTGTCTGTTGAAACTCAAGCAAGTTTTCTATTGCTTTTCATATCAATGTCAATGTTTTGGGGCTTTAGGACAACCTTAAATTGAGACAAGCATGAAAAGCATGTTCATACACATTTTTAAAAGAACAAGCACAAGAAAAATTTATATTTTTTTAGTTTTAATGTCTATGATAAGTTAAATAGTAAAATGTTACGGGGTTTCCACAACTTTGATGCTAATTATTTCGCTTCCTCTACTTTTATATTGCCTTAAATGCTGGATGATGTTGCTACTTAGACAACATTTTCTTATTATTATCCTCATGTCTCTCATTTCTGCTCACAAAGGTGTTTTTTATTTCACATTTGCAAACCAGCAACAATATTTATTTTGTTATTGCAGCCGGATGTATTTCTTTAAAAGTAGATAAATTAGCATGGATTAGTTCACGTTGGAGCAAGTGAAGTTAACTCCAGAGTTTTCAAGTTGTGAACTATAATCATGAATTATTCAGTTTTAATCTTTATGAGCTGAACTTGGAATTTGTTCTTGTGAACTTCCACAAAACCGGAGGCAGGATGTTTGCTGAATTACAGATGAAATCAACTAAAAATGCAGTCTTAAAATAACTTTACATACTTGATACGGGGAGTTAACTGCTATAAGATGAAATAATCTTTAGGTTCTGTTGCAGCAGAAAAACAGGACTCAGAATTTATCCATAAAACCGGAGTGGGACAAATTCCTCCCGCCGACAAACTCTGGGCACGTTAAGTAGAATGAATGAGTGGGAAGACTGCGAGACAGCATGAATAACTTACATGCAGGGATTGATTTACTGTTGCTGGTACAGATGGTACAATATTCATTCCTCATAAAAAAATCTCCTTTAATAAACTTAAAAATGTGCATACCATTTTATGCTCAATAAAGATTAGACATATCTTAATAAACACGATGTAAAAAACAGAATTTACAACATTTACCACTGATTTTGAGTTGAAACTGGAACAAATTGAGTTCATATTTTATGCAGGCATTTTTTATACTTTGGTTTCCTGATTATCATAGATATTTCTCCAACAGTGAGAGCAAGCTATGTCGTCTAGAAATGAGAAAATATAATAGTTTAACCAATCTATGTGAGCGTCAGAGTCACTTGTCTCCCTACAGAAAGCGAAATCCACCTTGCGGTGGTTTATCCTACAACACCTCCTGGTAGAGCCTGAGGCTGCAGCATAAAGTGTGTTTGTGTTTCTGCACATCAGGTGTGCTTCAAAAACAAAATAAGAGAAACAATAAACACAAAAATGAAGTCATATTTAATAAGACCTGCATCAAGGATGCAGAAATAAATTTGAAAAATTATAAAAACATTGTGTTCTGATTTGGTTCAGTTACAGGCAGTTTATTTATTACAGCAATACAGTCCAAAAATTTAAATTCATGATTTTATTTTGATTCGTAACACACATTTCAACCATTTATCTCTTGTAAATTTGATTAACAGAAATTTCAACCTCTTGTGCAATTTGAATATTACACAATAGAAGAAAAACAATTTAAAAGAACATCTTTCCAGAACTGCATGGATATCACCACCCTGAGGAAAATCTGAGGCGTTAAGGAGGCCTGTTGCTTTAAGAGAGGCCTTCAGCTCCTCTGCGTTGTTGGTTCAGGTGTTTCTCATCTGTATGTCATAGGAATATGACATACAGTTGTTATTAAAACAATACTTTTTGATAGAACGTACAAGTGCAAAGTCTTACTGGAAAATGGAACTGGAATCTCAACAAATCTCTTCATTTGTGTTTTGTTTTTTTTGTCAGTATTTTTTGTGGTTTAATTTCCTAGTGAAGTGTGTCAAAGGCTGTCTGCTGAAAAACGGTCAAGCAGCCACAATACAATCTCCTCTTTAAATTTAATTTAAATTTTACATGTTAACCTAATTAAAATATGCTGTAGGAGTTTAAAAGTGCTACATAGTTACTGTATATCATCCTTATTTTAAACTGACTGGACTCATGATTGGCTGTTGGATGTTGAGAAACTGGAAATTGATTCTTGATTATCAAATAATAAAATTTCCACCTTTTGGTCTGTAAATGCATCAATAAAATAGTGTGTGCTGTGATGCTATAGTAGAAAGTCACTTCAAGATAAAGGACAAATGCTTTGATGCGTAAATGCAAAATAACTTCTCAATTATTTCATTTTTTTGTTAGATTTAAGTCAAGAAACCTGTTGTACATTTGTTTTTTGTTGTTGTATTTTTCATTACTTTGTGCTTGACACTGGCATTCATAATCTTAGGAATAGATAAAACAAGCTGCTAAGGATTTTTTGGACATGTCAAAAAGCTGCATTTTTAATTTATGTTTACCATGTGCCTTTGCTGCAAAACAGATGCAATGACAGAGTGACAACATTTCTTAACGTCATACCATATTCTGATATCTGCGCTTCTCATTTCCTAATAATTTAGGCAATTGGTTATCTGATCATTTAAAGCACATTTAAAGTTGGTTCTCAAATGATCAGCTGATCCTTTTGAGAAGCAAAAATAGCAAAAGTCAGAAGTAATCTTCTCATTCCTGAAACAGCAGAACATTATGAGTTCCACACTCTTTATCCCAACTTACATGCTCTGTTGAAACTCTGAACGCATCAAAAGTGACTTAAATCCTTCTGAGACATTAGAGGAGTTGATGTTTCAAAACTTCTACAAAGTTTCTTATATTTAGACTCGTATAACTTAAAATAGGAAACTGTTGCAGCCTTAAGCTGAAGCGACCGCTCAAGCTTTAAAGAAACCCAAAATTGCTTCTGGAAATTTGAAGCCTGTGTTTTTAAAATCTTCAGTTTGTAATCGTTTGCAGAGGTGGAAAACACCAGAGGTGGGCAAAAATCATACTCAAGGAAGAGTAGCACCACTTTAACATACTTTTATTAAAGTAAAAAGTAGCCGTCCAATAAATTTCTCAAGTAAGAGTAAAACATCTACTCAAGAACTGAGTAACTGATCAAATTATCAATTCTTTAATATTTAAAAATTAAATCATCAGACAGACCAAAATATAAAGTTAAGTGGAAATTTTGTTATTTTAAGAATGGAAATGAAAATAATTAATATAAGTAACAAAAAACGATAATCAGCCAAAAAAAACAACAAAACAAAACAAAAAAAAGTTTTTTTCCAATAAAAAACTTAGGAAACTTTAACAAAAACTGCAGGTGTATATCTGTGTCTGGTGAATTTTTGGTTAAAATATGTTTGTTTTTCATTCAGTCGGTGGAAAATCCGCAAATTTTACTGAAGTAAGAGTAGAAATACTTCATAACAGTCCTTAAAAGTACAATTACGTGTACTCAAGTAAACGTAATTGAGTAACTCTGAAAAACACGAATAACTTTATCAAAATGCCTGAGCTGATTTAGAGTTGAATGGCCTTCATGAAGGAGAAAACAAAGTGATGTGTGTTTACAGAGGTGTGTGACGATGTGTGTGTCTGCATAATGTACATTCCCCTACTTAAGAAAGCCAACCACCCTCAGAGTCTCCAATGGCTTGGGGCCCTTTTCTAGCTCCCATGGGGCCCTTGATCCAGCCAGGATTCCTCCACGTGTGCACGAGGCTTTCAGGGACTGAGCTAGACAAAAGAGATGCTCATGCCAGTGCAGAGATGAACACAGCAGCAGCATCCTACTCCACCTAAAGCGCCCCATTCGTTCCTCCTTCGGCTCCCAGCATCCCCGGGTCCAGTTAGGCAATGGGAGCGGTGACGGCACCCGCGCTGGGGGAAGAAAAGGCCCCTCAGGAGTCTGGAAACTGGATAAAGGAATGCACAGAAAGAGAGAATAAGCATTTTTCATGCTTTTTTTTTAATGTTTAGTGCCATTTCCCAAAATAATGTGGGCTTCAGAAAACAGGAGGTAAAGATTTATAAGGAATCACTTTCATGCACACCCATTTCCACACATAGACACACACAAGGATGAGCACAAAATGCCAGTTTGGGGAACGTTGCTCTGAATACCTGATTCTTCCCCCTCTCTTTTTTTTTTTTCTTTTTTACTCCTCATCTCCCTTTAAAAATCTGCAAATCCATTTGCTAAACAGCTGCACCTCTGTAGTGTACAGATAACAACCTGGGCCAGACTGGCTTTGCGGCAGCGAGTGGAGGCAGATAGGCCCAAATCTCTGGCCCTTTTTTCCAAAATGCTAATGACGAAGGAAGCACTTCTCCAGCCAAAAAAAAAAAAAAAAAGGAAAAAGAGAGCGCGCAAGAGAGAGAGGGAAGGCTCTTGTAGATTTGTCAATTGCTATTTTGACAGATATTTGCTTGTAAGTACACACAACACTTGTTCCCTGCGTCTTATCTGGTGCTGTGCAGAACACTGACCTACATTACATAAAGCACAATATGATGCACAAACACACTCAGTTCAATGAAACGCTTTTATCTGTTGTTTGTTTTTTTTTATCACTCCCCCTCTTCTCTGTTTTTCACCTTAAAAACAGATGGATTCAAATGAAATGGCTGCAAATCCTATGAACAGAAGGTATTCTTTCTCAAATAAAACCTTGTGGCTTAAAGGGAGAATCTTGCGACCATCTCCGGATGTTTGATTGCTCCTCAAAGGCCCGAGCAACTGCATTCAGAGGAGGAGAGTAAATATTGGAAATATTGCCACAGCTGCTCGTTCACACCATCTCCAGCTCTCCCTTATTGCCTCAAAACGGCAAAGTGCCTGTCACAGACTTTCCAACAGAAGAAGCACAATGGCACAGAATATCTAACATGGATTGCTGTGGCAGACAGTCAGGGAACAGGAACAACTAAAGGCGTCTTACCTGCACACACTTTGGTGGAAACTGATGATTTCCAGCAGGGAGTTTAAAAATGTTTCAGTTGACAGGTTGGCTCTCTCACCACCTGAGGACACGTTTAATAAACTTCCCAACATGAAAAGCTGCTTAATATTAGTTTGCAAAGATGGAACGTCTTTTATGGTTTACATTTTTCATATTTTGCACCTAAAGATGGAAGAAAGTCCAGAGAAATTGTCATGTCTTAACAAATTAAAGAGACCTGTTGTATTCTGGAGCAAGGAGAAAAAACTTTCCAAATACCAAAATATCAACATATTTTCTCAAAATCTGCTGCCACAATGAAATGAAACAACAAAACTATAATATCCAAACCCAGGACACTGTACATGTGTCCTACCTGCAGATAATTATCAAATTGGTTTTAGTTTAGTTTGTTAGATAACAGGCAGAACAAAATGACTAATATCATCAGACAAAATCAATTATTAGACAAGTTAGGGGTGAAATTTTATCACAATATTTTGTGGTACTACTTTGATAACAACAAAAGTTACAATAATAATTATTTATTGCTTCTTTTTTAGGTATCTGTGTCACTGTGACTGCATGACACAGCAATCATTTCTCCACAAAAGCAAATGCTGCTCTTGAAAATCATTCCCATTTGCAATACGCTTCTTTATGACACCAGTCAATCATAAGTGTGATTGATTTGTATCCACATGGTAACTGTAGTGATATTATTGATTCTCACATTGAAGAAACAGTGGAGAAAACAGTGAAAATAATCTCGACAATACAGTTTAAAAAAACATTATTAATTGGAATTTATGGTAAGAAATCGATCACAACAAATGATAAACAATATAATAAAGGCCCATCCTTAACTCCACTCCATAGAAAGTGTGACATAGAGCTTCATGCTAAATGTGTGTTACAAACTTTATCAATATCACCAGATATTGATCATAGTCTCTTTTGCTGTTCCTAAACCTGGATAAAGCAGGAAGGTTTGAAAAAAAAAAGAGAAATTTGAAACTATTGCTAACTTTTTTCAGCTCTCTCCTTGTCCAAATAATTAATATGGTTCTGATTATATGATTACAAAATCAAGCATCAATCTTTTGCCCAAAGTTTCCTTATGTTTTAATAAGATCTCCAATTTTAATCACAATATTTTTTTGAAAATAAGGAAATACTTCTGCACAAACTACATCTTGAATTTATTTCCGTCTAAAACTCTGTAGATTTTATCTGAGATAAAAACATTCAGACGGATGTGAAGCTAATGATTTACTATTTAAAAGTTGCACTTGTGACTTTACCAAACTCTTCACAGATAAACAACATTGTGACCACAGCATTCTCCACAACCAGCTATTACTTCCCCCCAGCTCAAGTCTTAGTCCTTCCCAACATAATTGCAGGTTTTATTTTCACTATAATTATCAGTTCACTTAATTGTATTTTTATATTAGAATGTATAGCTTCCCCCATGCACCATGCATATATCAGGCTGTTTTTCTATAGGATGCTTTATTGTTAATGTGCTTTGGGGTTTGACCCAACTTTATGCTGAATGGCAGGTAGAAGGCAACATGAGTGGGAGGTTTTCCCCTGCAAGGTCTGGAGAAAGATGTGGGTTTCTTTTTATGTGGGGTAGTTCACATCAAAGTACACTGTTAAAAGTCATACTCACGATTAGTTATCCTAACATATTTCTATAAGTTATTTCCAATTAACATAATGAGTTATGTAATTTCAACTTAATTTCATGAGTTATTGGCATTTCAACTCGAGGATGTGAGT
>CAEFZY010052978.1:0-81018 GCA_903066815.1 Brachyrhaphis roseni | reverse complement strand
AGAGATCCTTTCTCTTTCCCATATTGCTTGAAACCTGTGGCCTGCTTAATAATGTGGAACATCCTTCTTAAGTAGATTTTCTTTAATTGAGCTCACCAGACAAACTAATCAACCAGCTCTCTGAAATTAATTATAGTGATTCAAAGAGCCCTGACACACAATACCATCTATAAATTTAATAGCACAACAAAAAAATTATCTTTATGACACTTAAATCCAATTTGCATAATAATTTGGAACACAGTGTAAGGAAAACACCAGTAAGGTCAAGGGAAAAAGTTGAGACCATAATAGCTTAGTTGACAGCTTTTACAAACATTACACAGACAGTTTGTTTGAAGAGGGATTTTAAAGGATTATAATGTTCTGACATGCCTTGCACAAGTACTCATATACTTCTGACATCTAAACAGTCTTTGCTGTGAGCTATAGCTCTGGATGTATGCTTAAGAGATTAGTCCTACTGGAAGGTGGATCACTGTTCCTGTCTTAATAGGTTTTCTTCCAGGATTGCCCTGTATTTAGCATCAACACTGACATACTTCCCTCTTTGCCCTAAAGTAAATAATTTCCTCCTTCAACTTCAGGTTTTGGCCTCACATGACCAGCATCTTGAATGTTTTTTTTGTTTTTTGTGTACAGTTAACGACAAGCCATTATATAGGTAGATTTTACTACATGAGCCTGTAAGTGGAGTCTATACTCTCCTTGTCTGTCCTGTCAGTTTAGGTGGACGGGCATGCCTCGGTTTGCATTTACACCATACTCCTTCCGTTGTCATTCCATTTAATGACGCAGTTTGTTGATTTACGCTCTCTAGGAAGGGCTTCACAAAACAGCTACATCTAAGTAGACGTGAAATTATACACAAGTGGATTGTATTTGCCATAGTTCTTCAGGCAGTTGGTTTTGCTGGATTTCACTTAGGGTTATCAGGATAATGTAATAGGAAATGGAAACGTATATCATTTTACTTTCTCTTCACAATAATGTGCTACTTTGATTTGGAACATACATTATTTCAAGTTTGTTGTTGCAACACGAGAAGCGTGAATGCTTTTGAAAGACACTGCAGTTGCTGTTGAAGATGTCACCGCCGTTGCCCTGCTAGGCGCTGTCCGATGACCATGGTGCTGAAACTCAAAGCGACACATCTGACAGTGCTTCTCACTGTTACAGCAGGTGCCGAGTTTTAATTACACGGTTTAATAGGGCGCATCGATCACATGATGCTAGTTGTGACACCAACCAGATGACAACGGATCAGAAAATCAATCTGAACACCTCTATTGCTTAGCTCTTTATTCTCTTTCTCTCTGTTTTTTTTTTTTCTTTTTGTCTTTTCCGGTAGTTGTTTCACGGTTAGATTTAGCATCCCTGTTCTCGGGTTTTGCTCCAGAAGGGCTGTTACACAAGTATGTGAACCGGATGAAACTGGACTGAAACCAGGTCAAAGTTACACTTAGAGAAAAACAAGAAAAAGAAAAAAAAACGCACATGGGAGAAAAAACAACAACAACGTTTTTAACTGATTTGATGCCGAGCTACATGTTAATTATTAACATAAATAACCTGTGTGGTCACATGAAGCTGTGCAATATGGGAGAACATGGCGGACAATGTCCATGGACAAAGCGGCTCTGCTTTTGCTCAGTCTAGCGAAGAAGAAGAACACGAGTGCAAAATCTGCTACAACCACTACGACTTGGACCGTCGCATTCCCAAAGAGTTGAGCTGCTCCCACACCTTCTGTCAGGAGTGCCTCGAAACTCTGCACTCACGAGAGGGTCGAGGATGGAGGATCGGCTGTCCCGTGTGTCGCCATCGGACTCCGGTTCGGGACTATCAGGTTCAAAACCTCCCGAACAACAGGGCGCTGTTCGAAGCTCTTCCGCTTAGAGAGCATCGGCGTCAGAGCCCATCAAACACGGAAGAACGACAGACAGGTCCGTCCGGATCTTTTGCCACCGAGGAGCGCTGTGAGACCTGCAAGAACGTAGCCTTTACCACGGGCTGTGTGTGCGCCATCTTCTCCTTCCTCTCCATGGTGGTGCTTTTATTTCTGGGCCTCATTTTCGTGCACAACTTCAACCACACAGCGTCGCCTGTCGGCCCAGTTTGTCTGTTCGCCGCCAGCGTCCTGGCTCTGCTCTCTATAATATTCACTTGGTGTATGTGCATGCTGAAGTACGGAGCAGAAACAGAAGCGAACACCCTTGGCTCCCTCACCTCTAATGTAATGTGATCCTCGGAGTTTGAACTGGATTTTGAAATGGGATATTTAGAGGTGTGAAATTCAAGGGCTTGACGCGCCTCCATAGTGAATTTTGAGAACAATTCGGATTGTCAATAAATGACTGTGTGCTTTATGAAAATGGACTTATTGTGTCGGGAATTGTTGTTGCTCAGTTGTTTGATTTTCCTTTACTGTGGTGAGGAGCGCCACATAGCCAATTCATATCTTATTTTCAAACCACAGGTTGTCCTTTAAATCCTTCTTAGTTTTAGTATCTTCAAACAGTCCATTTTATGCCAGCACAGGTTTTTTTTTTGTCAGGGTGGCACTGTGTCAGAGACCAGAATAGTGCTAAAAAAAATAAACAAAATAAAATCACTACATGTAAAAAAATATACATATGTACTTGATAGAAAGGCCAAATCTAGACTCAAATAACCAATAGTGATCACAGATTTCTTTGAGTCTACTGAGAAACGTTTTCTAAGAAGAAGTTCAATCTCTTTTTGCATTCTCAAGTGCAGACGGCAGCTCCTGCCCAAGGCGACATTCATGTCAGAAGAACTGATACTGCCAATGGCAAATGGTATTATTTGGCTCTGGATCAATTTGCTCTTTACCTATCTTTACATACCTATGTAGTGCAGTTTCATTCTACTTATATTGTTTGTTGTACAATATAAGTACAACAAATTGTACTTATATTGTACAATATGTACTTAAATTTTATCCACTTGTACTTATATTGTAAGCACGTCTGTGCTGCTCGCTTCTCCTCTTAGGTCCACGCTTGTACATTTGAGTAATCACTTAGTTTTTTATTGTAGATATGTATTTCATGAACTTTTGAGATAAAAAAAAAAAACTCTTCAAAGTTCCAACACTCCACAAAGTATTTTATTTGATCGAGTTCTTACTGTACTCTCTTGCTGAAAACTGTGACATTTTATTCCATCCATTTAACATAGTTCGGATAAAACGTCATTGTCAAGGCAGCCCAAAACGTTGCACTGTTGGATGTAACTTGAGTAATGTCAGGAACAAAACATTCTTCAAAAGAGTGCTCCATTTTGTACCTAAAAAACTTGTGTAATAAGTTATCAAAGCTGCCAAACAGAGAAAGAACAACAGAGCACTTGGAAGAAGAAAAAATAGTAAAACTAAAAAAGTAAAAAGCAAAGAGGTGAAATGACCAGAGCCTTCTTTATTCATTTAGATAAGATTCATATAAAAGCACATCTTATTTTTTTTAAAAAAGCCTTGCATTGCAGCAACAAAAAAAATACAATCCATGCTTCCAATTTTCTGATAAAAAAGTTTAGATTGAGCTGAAATCTGCAAAATGATTTCAAAAATCATTTGAAATCAATATTGAGATCTTATGTGAGAATATCCATAAGTTGTATAACAACCTGTTTGTGTTTTATTAATCAAACTGATGCATTATTTGGTAAGGCACAATTATTTCAATCACCTATACCATGGACTGAAACCTGTATACTACCTCTGTGTGATCACAGTGACTCCCTATGGTGGAGCAGGTCAGCAGGGGATCCCAGATCAGTAACCCTGAGGGGACATGAATCATTCAAAGAAAAAGAAGTAACTATGAGGTAGGGGGCCTAAATACGTAGTTTTATAATGTGACAAAACAATAGAAGTGCAGATGCCCTCCTGCAGGGTTATAAATCATCTCATAACTTTTAAGTTTGTTTAAGGTTCTTCATTGGCAGTTAATTATTAATTTAGTGTTTTGTCACATAATTTCACATCTTCTAAAAATGTGGACAAAAATAAAAATGCAAACTTACTGGGCTCAAAGACTTATGATCAAGCTGATGTCTCCATTGTGCTGATTCCGAGTCACACAGTAGGCATTTATATCCACCCAGTGTTGTTCTAAGTGGAGACAGTGGTCTCCGTAGTTAAAATCCATCCCTTTTAGGTCCCTCAAAAGAATTCCTTCTTTTGGTCAGTGAGTAATGCCGCTTAAATGGCACCATGACAAAAGGTTGAGAGAGGGAAAAAAAAAAGAAAGAAAGGAGGGGTGGCAGACTTTTACTTGGAGCAATATAGGCAACACTGTGTCTGGGGCAAAGGGGCTCATGTCATGGGGACTGTAGGGATTAAAGTTAAAGATTACTTTGAAATCTGCATCCCTACCATCAAACTCTCCTGGTATCTCCCCACCCTTCCTCCTCCCTGCAGCCATCACTTCAGCTCCCAAAAAATAAAAAGCTGTCTCCACAGAAAAGGGGATGAGTGGAGCGTAGATCCTCTTTGATGACAGAGAAGGATCCTTTTGTTCCCTAATCCCCACAGAACCCCCCTGGCACCCCTTTTTTCCTCTCTCTGTAAGTCCAATTGGACATTAAGTGGCTTCAGTCAAGGGTTCAAAACATATTTGTTTACCTTTTCTACAATAAATGACAAGAAGGGGCGGAATGAATCACAAACTTTATACTTTCAATGTTAAATCATTTATTAAGCAGAAAATAAAAAAAATAAACATGTGAAATGGGTCAGGGTGAGTCCCAGGGTACCGACCACTATTTCCTGTGCACAAATGTCAAGAATCGAGCGGAGACAGTTGTGGGATACACATCTTCCTGCAACTTGCCTTAAGTGTGTGCAAAGTGTGTCGATGTGTCATTATCAGATTGGACACACATATTTCACAGGGGAGATGAAAGTCTTCCATATACTTGTAACATCTGCCCTCTGTTGGTGTGCAACTCATCAGAACCTCAAAGACATCGCCCGAGGAAAGCGATTATCACCTCTCTGTACGCACTTTGACTCGTCATGTGATCACACGCTTGTGTATGCATGGGGTGTTCGAGTGTGTGTGCCTATGGGGTGTGTATTTTGCGGATGAGGGGATGTGGGGTAGAATGAGTGTGCAGTTGTCAAAATGTCCCTGAAAAGACATATGGTCTAAAAATCATGCAAAACCTCCAGAGTCAAGTGACGTGAGCTCAATGTCTAAGGTTAAAAGTGTCAAACGAAGCTTATCTTGCAACTTCACTTTAATCTCATCGCCCTAAACATGACAAAGAAGATGTTCTGTCTGTATTATGTATGGACACGGACATTTTCCTATGCCAAATTGAAACAAATGGCATGATAAATCACATGCAGTATCAAATCTGGCTCCCTCTTGTGTGTGAAAAAATGTTTGCATGGAAAAAGGGGATTGAAAAATTAACAAACTGTCTGTTAAAAATGACTACAAGTGAATTTCTAAATTCTTCCAAACAACAAAAAAACTTACCTCAAGCTATAGTTTAATGGCAAATCATTATTAAAAGCACCCCCACTGACTTTGTTGCGTTTTACTGTCCATATTGTTTGGCAAAACTGGGAACCAAACCCCAAAGAACCCTAATAGAATACAATCTCTGCAGATGGTGTGCATGTTCTACCAACTTAGCCACCCTGTTTCCCAAGGCAGTCTTCTTTTTATAAAAGATTGTATGTCTACTAACTGCAAATTATGCATATTTAACAAAAAATGTGTGCATCATTTGTATATATGTTTTTTCTTCTAAAAAAGTGTTTTAAGTCAGCAACTAATGTACTTAAGATAGGGCTGAACTGGGACCAATAAATGGGTCAGACATTTTTTGCCCATGGTGGCCCACCACTATTTTTTAATGTAATATATGAAGGCACATGACCAACAAGAGGCTATATGTGCATGTTGTGTTGTTTCAAAAATTTAAATAAACTGCAGTCGTTTACAAGGGAGAGCACAGCCATTGTAAATAAAAAACTAAACTGAACTATGTTTCACTGCTGAGTTTCATCTTGGTAGAGATGGTCAGTCTCATATTTCCCATCTTGAAGTGAAAGTGGTTGTGAAAGAAATACCACTAGACATCTACTTTCAGTGCTTTATGAAATACACTGTTTATAGAAATACACAATTATGCCCATAGTAATAATTTTGTATTATTACAATTAATAATTGCAATAATACACAATTATTATTACAATATTACATAATTATTACAACAATTATTATTACAATAATAATTGTGTATTAATAATAATAATAATAATAATAATAATAGACATTACATGCTAGATACATGCTGGATACATGTATCCAGCATGTATCCAGCATCAAAGTAGCACCTTAAAATATAAGAAACGTTTTTATTTCCTTGGTTATCAAAGATAGTGATATTACATGGCAATAACAAGTAAGTATAGTAGAAATACTACATATAATGTCTTATTTTTTTCTTTATCTTTCTCGCTATATGAAATAGCTGAAAATATATTGCTCAGTGTTAACATTATATGGATTTTTTTTTTTTTTTTTTTTTACATACATACTGATAGAATATCAAATTATGGATTAGCCTACCTGGTGAAAACCAGTTTGGAAATCTAAAGAACCGAACCTTGTTCACGAACTAATCCAAATGATCCGAATTCTTGAAAAGAACGGCGAATCCCAGTATTACGGAACTGCCAAGTAGTGACCGTGAGTAACCTCTGTTACGTTGCCGCTGCCCCAAGCACGCGCCACCTCCAAAACACCAATCACTATCGGAGAAACAGTGTGACGTCAAACTACAGCTTCCGGGCTGCTCGCGGTGGCCCGGTAATTCATAGATTTTGCTTCTTTATTACAATTTTATGTCATGCTTGCTGTTGTTATTTATTGTGGAAAAATCCAATGTTTATAGTTTATGCGAATATTTTTATCGGAGCTGTCGTTACGAGGATACATATAACGAAGACGGTCCCGGAGCGGCTCGGGCATAGAGGTTGAGAAAAGAGGTGAGAATGTGTTCCAGTCCAAGCGCGTTGCAGATGTTGGGGAAGGACAGGACGATTGTTAGCCCCAGGTTGCTCAAGACTTGCTCAATGCCTCGCCTGGTTTATGAGATTATAGGTGTAGCTCGTTTATTACATCTTAGATAAATATGTGTGAGTATGCTGGTTTCAGTTCACCAGCAGCGGGCACTGCAGCTTCTCCAGCGTGTAGCAAGGCAGCTAATGAGTAGCTTACCTCGCGAGGAGAGCGAGTGTCCGCTAACTGCTAACCTTAGTAAATTATAGCTAACCTTGTGGATATTTTTGAGAGACATATGCTGGCTAAAAGTAAAAAAAAAAAATAAAAAAAAAAAAAAGTGAATTGTAAAATACAGTGCCGCTTGTATGTATGAATGTATGTATAGCGACGTTTTTAAGGTAACGACACTGACATAAACGGTGGCAACGCAATGCCTACATTGCATTGCAGATAATAGATGTTAACTAGCAAGTAAAAGAGTGAAAGGCTGTGATCGTTTACTAGGAAAGTCAGTAAACAAAAATAAAAATGTACGAACTTAAAATGTAACCATTCGCTTATAGGCCTTCCATTTTGATGCTCACCTGTGCTGTCAAAAGTGCTGCCTGAACTGTACAGGTGCGCTTCTCATATTGAACGCCGTATTATATAAAAAATCTCAACTATATTGGTGAAATGACATGCAGGTGTGCACCGAAGCCCTGATATTTGATAGTAAGGTTTCTGTAACCTAGCTGATTGTATCAAGTAGTTTTGTGAGGTGGGCTCTTTTAAACAAATTCATTTGCTACAAATTGCTGTAACAACCATCATCCTATCAAACGTCCATGATAGGGATGGAAAATCTGTAATTGACATTTGCACTACTGTATTATTTAGAAATCCTGTAGTCGTTAAAGATCCACTGATAAGGCTTGTACTGGCTGATATTACGTACATCATAAATTATAGTAAACTGTAACATCTGACCTCCTGATTCAGATTTAATTTTTCTTTTACCTAAGTGCTATAACAACTGAAAGGGAAGAGGAGACATCTTCTGCAGTTGTCTTTGTTTTGTTTATGTCTGATAGATATAAAAGCATTGAATTTGGAAGTGTACTTGCTGTTTATCTCTGTACATAGCCGAACTGTCTAGATCACTGTCAGATGAATTGGAACATCTATATTTTTCTTTGTAAACCAGAACATCATTTTTGGAGCATGCCCTAATTTACAGAATGTCCTGGTTTACATCATAAAAAGTAAAACAGCGGAGAAGTGAAATAAATCCATTGAATTACTAATGAAATGTTTTCTGTCATGCCATAGCCTGAAGCATCAAGAAAAGAATCAAAGAAAGCAGAGCTGGACAAAAGTGTCCACCCAATTTCACTATATTTCACTATATTGCACATAAGAACCCCTTATGTGCAATATTTTGTAGTCTTTTATGCTTAAACATAACATTGTTCTTTGACACCAAAATGCTAAAGCTCAGGAAGAATTGCATGATTGTGATGATGGAAAAGCTGCAGAACAGTGAGGAAAATTTTTGATCACAATTAATATCATCATTGCAAAACTCATTGTTAATATTGGATTTTTATATTTTCACAATGCACTCATAAGTTACTTTTATTTATTTAGATATGTGCAATCTCCCTGTACGTCATTGAATGTGTGCAGCACATTTGTTTTTCTTTCAAAAAACTTTATTCCTATGTTCTTGGGTGTCACTCTGGATCACATCAAGTAGAATTTCAAAAAGGAACTGTTGTGTCTAAAGCAGAATACCTGGTGAGTCACAGTAACCGTCTTTCTCCAAGGGACTGCCTTTATCTGAGAAAAAATGTTCTCTTTGTTGATGTAAAGCTAACATGGAAAAGAGTGTGTCTCCTTCCCCACCAGCACCCTCAAAGTCAAACATACAACGTGGCACACATGTATTGCCAAGTCGAACCAACTGTGTCTAAGATTTTACTGCCAGGGCTGCGGATTCACCTTCACCCTGTTTGATTTTCCATATCACATTTGAGTCGTGTCAGTTAGCGGTGTTGCTCGAGATGCTGCAAAACAAGTGAAACACGTTTATCTTGAATGACTTTCTTTACTTGTTTAGAGGGGGGGAAGAAAGATGTGCAACACTCAGAAGTTTTATGCGTTCTTTAAGAAACAGAGAACCAACTCTGTAGAAAGAAATAATGCTTTATAGATGTAAAACATTATGTAAAAATTGTAAAAATTCAAAAGATGAATAATGGGGCACAGAGTTATACTACAGACATGTGCTTTGGTAAAGCAAAGAGTTTTGCATCTGCAGTCTAACTCTGCATTGGCTGTAAGGTCAACAAGGTGAGCTCACTGCAGAGCGGATCACAGGTGTGTGGTAACCAGTTTGGTTCTATTGTTCTAAAGGAATTTCAGCTACGGATGGTCGTAGCGGCCCACATCTTCAGCTTGAAGTATTTCTTCATAGCACTGTGACGCTAGCGGACCGTCTGTCCTCCTGACCTTGGTTCCGCTCCCTGTAAGCTGCAGCATGAGTCACCGCAGCCTCTTCTACCACAATCAGGCCTCCCTAAACATACACTTCAGATAGCTGAACTGTATCTGAGGGGATCCAAAGAGTTTTGCTGTGTAGCCAAAGAACTTAGTGCAGTGTGTGTTTCAGTGAATTATTCAAGACACTCAGAGAGGCTATTGTAAAGGGAGTCACTGCTTGTTCCAACTGCCGTCTTCTGGATTATCTGCTTTTTGTCTGTTTAACCTACAAAGTTTTTTCAACAGAGGGTGAAAGCAGGAACTGACTCAAAAGATCGGAATTGTTTCTATTTCACATTGTAGTTCCATTTTATTGCCTTTTTCATCTGTAAAACAAAGACAATAAATAAATTAAGTTCATCACTTTAAGCTGTTTCTTATTTGACCAATTAATTTGTCCATTAAAATAGCTCAAATCTTGATTTTGGGAGTTGCAGCTTCATACTTCTGCTGTAAGATGTGTCACTGTAAGCATTGCCAGACATTCGAGTGAAATAAAAAGTGCTGACTGAGAAGCAGCCTAAGAATAGGCTGACTTGGTTTTCATTCAAGCAGGGATTTATTTACCAGGATGCAGTTACTCATATTTACTGCAATCCAATCTACAAAAAATGTGCTAGATTGATTTTTATTTCACAGAACACCTCTAAAATTTCATTTGTACCTTTTGCTTTGCAGGGTGCCTTGCTGCATGAAGTACCCACCAGCTGGACTGGCAGCACTTCAGAATACTTTGTACAGAGCAGCTCAGTTTGTCATTGGCCAGAAGGGATCGACTTGTCTCCAGGACTGACTTCTTTACAAAAATGAAGTTGAAGGAGGATATAAACCCCCTGCTCCTGCAGGTTTTCCGCTCTGTCGTCTGGGTCTATTCCGTCATAACCTTCCTACCCTGGTACTTCTTTTCCGGGGCCGGAACCAATTTGGAGCGAGCTCGTCGGATTAAGGCCTGCTCTATCAGCGGACACCCAGCGGGGCCTTACAGGGCCATCAATAGCCGAGAAAAGCTGGTGGCATTGGTGCAGCCAGGAGTCGACACACTGGACAAAATGTTTGAGTTTGCAGCAAGGAGGTTTCCAAATAGGGACTGCCTGGGCACCAGGGAGGTGCTGAGTGAGGAGGATGAACTCCAGCCAAATGGAAAAGTGTTTAAAAAGGTGAGAGACTTACCGGCTGTTTTAAATATGGCTAGTGAGGGTAGTTTTTGTAATGTATGATAATTTATCAACAGAAATTTTCAGAATTTATCTTTCTAAATCTTTCACAACAACAACAAAACAATAGTTTTTCTTTTTACAGTGAAAAAACCCTTTGGAAGCCGTGAGTATGGGGTTGTAAACGTAAATGTAGGAGCACACGTCATTGGAGTTTGGCAGCAATCAGAATGGCTGCAGTTTCAAAACATAAGGGAAGAAATATTAGCTTCAGCTACGAACGAGCAGATTTTAAAGTCAGAAGAGATCTAAAGTTTGGAGATACTTTGGGTGACATAACAACAAACAGAGGTTTTGGTCTGCAGCACAACCATGATACACATGCATTTGACAAGCACCTGCAGTTAGTAATGACCCAACAAGACAAAGTCACCATTTGATTTTTACAAGCTGCTGAATAGTCACATTGTTGATTTGCTACATTTTACATTGATTAAATGTTGATTCAAACTTCTAGACAAAAATTTGTCCCAAGCTCTTCTTAACATTTTACAGCTGTTCCTGCATGTGTTAACATCCAGGCTTCATGCATCTGATCTGATCCATTTTTACCTTTGCCCATTTTATTACATGTACCTGCTTAGATAATATTATATTGTAATGAATGCAATCTAAACTAAGCGAACTCACACATAATCCAAGCAGTTAATTAATAAAATTCATATGTGTTGCATGGAAATGCTTTAGACTCCATAATTACAGTTGAGCAAAAGCTTTGCCCTTGTGGGTTCCAGTGAAATTGAAATAGGTCCTATCCTTTTTTTATTTCGACTTTAATGGCACATTCCACATTCAGTGAATGTTGCTGAATATTGAAAAAAAAAAAAAAAAACGTTTTAAACAAAAAAAATTCAGAGCTTCACTTAATTTATACTAGTTGTACTGGAGATCTCATGTTAAACAGGATTAAATGCCAAACCTGGGTGTCAAAAAAACTAAAATGCCAAAAATATACCAATAACAGAAATATATATTTCTTTATTACAGAAAATTTGTCCTGTGTTTAAAATAAATAATAGAGTGATTATTGACACATTGTCATAAGTGGCTGACTCAATGTTAGCTTTTGTATGTTAGAATGTGAGTAAAGCAAAAACAGCCAAAGCACAAGTTCTGATATTGAAGCTTCACCTTAGTTGACAGCTAAATGACAAGAAATGCCCTGTAGATGGCGCTAACTGACAGCATATAAGCGTTGAGGTCTGATTTGGATCAGCATGCGTCTTTCTCAAATGCTACTGCTTATATTTAAACACATTATCTTTTGGGGGTTGGTTTTCTTTTTGGTTTGTTTCTGGTGTTAAAATCATTAAATAATACATCTTTACTATACACTTAAACATCAGCTGTCGAAGTGATTGTTTTCATTCATTGTGCAATCTGCTCCCTTTAATAATTTCTATAAAGCTTCAAACAGATGGTATGAACGTTCTGCAGACAGTTCTCAGTTTGTGTGCACTGTGTAATCCTGGTTGCCGAATGTCATCTTCATGTTTTCTGCAGGTGATTCTGGGGAACTATAACTGGCTCACGTATGAGGAAGCCTACAATGCAGCAAAGTGCTTTGGTAGTGGTCTGGCAGCTCTTAATCAGAAGGCTCACCATAACATCGCTGTTTTCTGTGAAACCAGAGCAGAGTGGGTCATAGCAGCGCAGGCCTGCTTCATGTACAATTTCCCACGTAAGTGACTCATAGGCAGACTATGATATCTAGTGAGCAGACAATAAAAATAACCAGACTGAATGTAAATGACTTTCACAGTCGTGACACTGTATGCCACACTCGGGCCCAAAGCCATAGCTCACGGGCTGAATGAGACAGAGGTCACTCACATCATCACAAGCAAGGACTTACTTCAGAGCCGCCTTAAGGTACCTTTTTTTTCCCTCTGTTAAGTAAATGTCATTAAGCAATGTAAATATATAAATTTGCAAAATTTGGTGTTTGATTCTAAATTGAACTTATCTTCCCAGGCCATTTTGTGCGATGTGCCGCGGCTCCAGTATATCATCGTCGTGGACATTAAACCCACAAGCTGGTCAGACATGCCCAGAGGCATCACAGTCTACAACATGGAGGGTGTGAAGGAGCTGGGATCCAAGCCCGTTCACAGTGAGTGTCTAGTGCTGATTGAAATGTTTTTAGTTTATCCAGGACACTGAAGCACACAGATGCAGGCTTAATGCAAAGCCAGCTGGCTGATATGTAATTAGAATCATGTGCCGGTGCATAAAAGAGTCATCAAATCACTTCTTGCCAAACACCACCCTGATGACAGTGAGGTAATGGGATGATAATCATAACGGTGCTCTGGTATCACTTCAGCTATATTTGAGAGGAAAATAATATGTATTTAGATGATTGAGGTAGTTTAAAATTATGAGAACAAATTGAAACAAAAGCAAAGAGCTGTCCAAACGTGAATCAGCTTAGTTTCAGCGTTTAGGTTTTATTTTACTGTGTAACTTTTGCCTATTATGTCACAGTGTAGCTAAACATGGGGCAGATTTGAGATTCTCATAATATGATAACCTTGAGTAAAAATGCAACATCACAGTATTTACAAATGTTTTTACAAATTTTGATAATGCCTTAAAAGTATGTGAAGAACAATATTAGGTTTTGACTCTTTCCTACTGTATTCAACCCTGAGGATACTTTATATTTGTTTTAGGTAATATGTTGCATGTGTTTGCTTTCTCTTTTTTAAATGGCTATACCTGTCGTTTTTCAAGCTGTTGCAATCAGTAAGGAGAATGCAGTCTTTGCTTTTAAGACTTGTATTTAAGTTTTACTGGAAGTGCTATCGGTTCTTAATTATGTATTTGAAAGAGAACTTATTTTTTTTACTTACAGCAGAATGGGTGGTGGCTATTTTGAATTGGATACATTTTTACCAACTTGCTTGAAGGTCTTAAAAATTACTAAGTGTTAAATTGAACAGATTTTCTATCTGCAACAATGTACTTTTATGAATGTACATTTGATAAGATAACATTTGGTTTCTATTTGTAACAATTACTTGTATGAGTCATAAATATCATATAATGCCATAGCATCCCTCCAGGAAACCTCAAAACTATTTTATTTCGAATATATTGTAAATAAAAACAACTGCATAATATTCTTTAGATTGCTTTAATTTGAAAGAATTTTAATTCGCCTTATATTTCCTCTCCAACCATCACTTTCTGCTCTGCGCTTGTAGTGGACCGCAAACAGCCGGAGTCCTCGGACATCGCTGTCATCATGTACACCAGTGGTTCCACTGGCATCCCCAAGGGTGTGATGATCTCCCATGGCAACCTCATCGCCGGCATCGCAGGCATGGCCGAGCGGATCCCGAACCTCAAGTATGCGGTTCTCAGTTTGACCGCCTTGTTTTTGACACTTCCCCTCTGATTTTTCTAGCAGTTAATTTCTTCAGAATGTCTTTCTCTTCATAACTATGACTTTCCAAGCATTTTTAGAGATGCTTATTTTTGTGGTGCTCTCTTCTCCTGTACATGTGGGTAGATGACAATGCTTGTTTTTGTTTTCTTGGCAGTGAGACTGACACCTACATTGGCTACCTACCACTGGCCCACGTTTTAGAGCTCAGTGCAGAGCTGGTTTGCATCTCCCACGGATGTCGCATTGGATATTCCTCTCCTCAGACTCTCGCCGACCAGGTCAGTGTGCAAATGGACAAACAGATCTTCTAGCCAGTCTGTCTCTAACACTATAATATGAGAACATGACTGCGCACCTGCTAAAACCCCTTAGGATTATTAGAATTTAAAGCGCAGAGAGCTCTGAGGTTGTGATAGGTGACAGACTGTGATCTGTACGATAACAGTTCACCAGAGTTGTTTCATTTTCATAGTCCTCCAAGATCAAGAAAGGCAGTAAAGGGGATACCAGTGTGCTAAAACCGACTCTCATGGCATCTGTGCCAGTAAGTCCCGTTAATCTGTCATAAAGCTTATCGAAACAGACGAAATACTGTGTGTTCAGTCACATCTGAGCAGTCGTCTGATCTCTTCGGGTGCAGGAGATCATGGATCGAATTTACAAAAATGTCATGACCAAAGTGGACGAGATGAGTAAATTTCAGAAGACGCTCTTTGTGTTGGCTTATAACTACAAGATGGAGCAGATCTCCAAGGGCTACAGTACGCCTCTCTGTGACAGGTAATCCACATTACACCCACTTGTTGACACACAAAGCTGCTCACCGACTTGACATTTGATTCCCCTTTCACACTTGAGCATTCATTAATCTCTAGATCTTTCTGTCTAATCAAAACTTAAAGGAACTTCTACCTCCACTAATCCTTAGTAAAACAAAACTGTAGGTAGAGCTATTAAAGCTTATTGTGTTATGAAGTATTTTACAAATTTAAAAACGCCACTTTATGTTGGTTTATCACATAAAGTTCCAATAGAATAAATTGAATTTTGTTTTAGTGATGTGACAAATGTTCATCATCACCTGGCTGATCTCTTTTTTTTCTCCTGCCCTATAGAATAGTTTTCAACAGAGTACGGTCTCTGTTGGGAGGAAACACTCGAGTGCTACTTTCTGGTGGAGCTCCGCTCTCTGCGGCAACGCAGCGCTTCATGAATGTCTGCATGTGCTGCCCGGTGGGACAGGGCTACGGCCTGACAGAGACATGTGGGGCTGGCACCATCAGTGAGAGTAAGGACGTCGGAAAATAGTGAATGAGGGTTTTCTCAATATACTTATGAACTTTAGATTAAATTGGATTTGTTTGTTTTTTTCCAGTGTGGGATTACAGTACAGGACGGGTTGGCGCTCCACTGGTTTGCTCAGAGATCACTCTGAAGGACTGGGAAGAGGGTAAGAAAACTCGTAGCAAAGCAACAAGTCCAGAGTTCATGTTGGAAAAAACATCAGTGACAAGATTGGTGGTTGTTTAGGTGGCTATCACAGCACTGACAAGCCCAACCCAAGGGGGGAAATTTTGATTGGAGGTCCAAATGTAACAATGGGTTACTACAAAAGTGAAGGCAGGAACCATGAAGACTTCTTCGTGGATGCGAAGGGCCAGAGATGGTTCTGTACGGGAGACATAGGAGAATTCCATCCTGACGGATGCCTGAAGATTATCGGTAAACACGCAAACTGCTCTGTTTGTTCACACATTAAAAAAAGCTAAGCCTCTCATCATCTCTTTGTGTTTTTTTTTCTTCTGCAGACCGTAAGAAAGACTTGGTGAAACTCCAGGCTGGCGAATATGTCTCTCTTGGAAAAGTAGAAGCGGTTTTGAAGAACTGCCCACTCGTAGACAATATCTGTGCCTACGCCAACAGGTATCATCCTGCACCTGTTTCCTGTTAGGCATTGTTCCTGCTCTGTCAGAACATGTTTGATAAAAAAAAAGTTCTATAATGTTTTTTGTTGTTGTTTTCAGTGAAGAGTCATATGTGATCAGCTTTGTGGTTCCCAACCACAAACACCTCATGGCATTGGCGGAGCAGGTTCAAATAAAGGGCACTTGGGAAGAGCTCTGCAACAATCAAAAGATGGAGAAGGAGGTTCTCCGCATCATTAATGAGGCGGCAATCTCAGGTAGTTAGGAAAAGGCCTAAAACTATGGAATTTATTATGGGAAGAAAGAAAAATGGGGACAAAGCAATTATTTTTGCATTTTATCCTGTTTCCTGTCAGCATTGATTTTATGATTGATCATATTTAGATTATGTTATTATGTAGAGCACAGTGGGTGATTAAAATGCTCTATAAACAAATTTGGGATTATATTGTGTAATAAAAATCTACATTTTTCTTACTAATCCACCAATGTATCTGTAAACACAGAGTTACAGAAACAGATTGAAACCTTTGTAAATATCAGTCTGGAGAACTATGAAATTTCAACTTGGAAAATGTGTAGAAACCATAATTAACAGTTAATGATAACTCTTGTCTGCCAGGCCACAACTTTTAAATATGTTTTGATAGCTTTGAACTTCTGGCTATTTCTGTATTTGTCAGGCTGATCTGTGATTCTGCTCTCTTCCAATTAGGCAAACTGGAGAAGTTCGAGATTCCCAAAAAAATCCGCCTGAGTTCCGAGCCATGGACACCGGAGACCGGCTTGGTCACCGACGCATTCAAATTGAAACGCAAGGAGCTCAAAACACACTACCAAGAGGACATTGAGAGGATGTATGGTGGGAAATAAAAGAGTAGATACACTCCAAATGACCGTCTCATGAGGATTTACATGGATGACACTCGCATAAATACAGACACACAGACTTGTTTGTCTCCTCTTCAGCTTCTCTGTCACCATCTTCGATCAAACGAGGCAGAAAAGTCAGGTTCACATCTTTAGGTCGAGAGCAAGAGGCCGACCCCACCAGCCCGACCCGCTGCGACGCACTTACAACTCCACTTTCCACCGATCAAATATCCATCGAGTTGCCATGGCAACCACATGAAGTCAGACCTTTGCATGACTCGAAGTATAAAGAATGTCATGCTGGACGTTTGTACATCCGTGTCTGTCTCGCTTCTCTTCTCCCCACCACGCTTTCTGGAACATTCCACCTCTACGGCTCGGTTTGCTAACATGCGGCGCAGATATCCGGCAGGGACGTGCAATCCCTCTTAAGACTCTGAGGAACATTCAGGTTGGAATATTTGCAGGGATCATTATTGTCTTCGATATTATTATTTTGTTTTCTTTTGTGTGTTTTACAATGTTTCTTCTATGTTTGGTTTGTCTGCATTGGAGTGCATTGTGCGGTGACTAACTGTTGCGAAGCCATGAGAGATTTTACATTAAGACATTGGAAAATACGTTTTCTTGTTAATTGTATTATTCAGATGGGTTTACTGTTTTTATATGCTTAAGTTGTATTTTCTATCTGTTCATGTTCATTGTGTGTTTTCATTCCATTTTTAAGGTCATTTTCTTCTTTTTTTGTCATGAATCCCAAAGTTTTCTCATTTGAGTGCATGTTTACTCACTTGTCTCTTTTGTCTCTGCTCCCAACTAATGCAGCATCTATGGGGAAAGGTGTCCTTTGAGACAATGCATGGGTTGGGATTTGCTCCAAAATGACCTGCCTCATCTGCCCTGAATTCCTCCAGTCATAATTAATGCACCATATGGATATGCTCCAAGGGAACTTAGCTTACTGTAGAAGGGTTTGAAGTAGATTTAGTCTTTTTTTTTTTTTGGCTCAGTTGTATGTTAATATTATTAACCATAGTTCTTACAGTTACTTCTCTCAGTTTTAAAATAGAATAATGAAATACAAAAATGAATGTGCAATATTTATACTCAATGTAAGAAGGAGGAAAATGCACAGCCGACAGCTTTTTTTTGTTTGTTTGTTTTTTTGTGGCGTATTCGACATTAAGCTTCGTTTAGGGTGAAGGCTTTGTAGAGGATGGTAGAGAGACACTGATAGGGGAGTTTAGATGTAGCCTGTGCTGAAAATATTCATTAAAACTGCATGATGGAAAGTGCACAACTGTACCAAAAAAAAAAAAAAAATCGCACTCCATTCAGGCCACTGAAGAAGAAATGCTTTATGAACACACTCCATGTTAGAGTACATAGGGAAAACTCAAGACTTGAGATTTCTGTATATTTAGACTGGTTTATGTGTATAATAACTGTATGTGTAATGTACATAAAAGGATTCTGTAACCTGCCATTTATTTGAATCCATGTAATATATAGCTCCAACAGTAGGCTGTCAGATAGACGGTGATGTTTAATTAATTACATATTACAAGTGACTTTCTTCCTTCAGTATTATGTGTTTATAGACTGAAGATGAGAATGTTTGCTCAGTGCTGTAATGTAAGGAGGACAGTTTTTCTGAATGCAATCTGCTTTCTGGTACTTAAAGGTACAGTCAGGTAGTCTAGCTCCACCTCTTTTAGCTCGAAAAGGTTTAGATCGTAAGAACCTCGCCCGTGTCTTCCCTTTTTTTGTTTTTTATATGAACATAAATTGCTCTTTCCTCTGCTCTCTGATGTTTCAGTGAAGAGTCCCTTACTCTGCTGTTTGCTGCTTTTTTCTTTTTGCCCGGCTAGAGGTGGCTTGTTGCCTTCTGACAAAAAAAAACAAAACAAACATGAGATATCTTCACGGGTTCTTTAGAATGTGAAGCGCTCCATGCTTATTGTTGATATTGCACGCACTCCGTATACCTGCCTTCACTGGCGAGGCGGAGGCAGCAGATGGTGCAGAGACAAAATCTGATGTTTATTTTTCACTTGCTTTGTAAAAAGGCTCAGAGGTCAGGAGCGGCTCCGATATCTAAACTGCATTAAATACTACCAATAACTGTAAAGCCTCTTGTAAATGTATTTAATGACTTCTGTTATGACCGGTTTTGAGGGTCCCCGTTTCCTCTTTTGTTTTGGTTTGTTTTTGTGCGATGAAGCTGAGCTCCTGCAAGTATATCCTTTCTTATTTATTTGTGATTTGGCCTTGGCAATTATGTAATGGAAATAAAGAAGTTTGTATTGTTGATCCTTCTGTTCTTGGCGTGTTGAGCGTCTGAGAGATAAGCAACTTGATTGGAATCACCCTGAAACTATAGTTTCTATGGTAACGAAGGCCAGTGTGCCTGTCTGAGTGAATGTGGTTGGTGAAAGGCAGAGCGGCGCCCCGACACACACAGAACACGCAGTTCCTGGAGTCAAAAATGTAGCACTTGTAAACATAAGATTTCTTTTTCTGCTATCAGTGTTTGATGACAGACCTGTGCTCCCACCTCATTTGTTGAAAGAAGAAGATTGTTGATGTTACAAGAAAGCAGACTCTCACTTATCTATCCCATAATTATGTCGTTAAACTATCGATAAGCAAAGAAACTTGCATTTTTCTATTTCTTGGGACCAGACTAGATAATTAATAAACAAATTACTCATTCGAGTAATTAATTTCACAAATACAAAGATTCATTACACAAAGTCTCACATTTAAAAAGGTTATTTCTATTAATCATGGCCTTAATTATTACCGTTATCAAAATCTGATGATTTGGTGTCTCTCCCCTATTTCTCCATACAATATTCCATGGATTCTCTATGAGGTTTGGGTCTGCCCAGCTTCTGGTCGATTATGCACAATAATACCAGCTTTTGGTATCTCTGGCAATGTGTGCCAAGTCCTGCTGGAAAACTGAAACATCTTCACCAAGGTTGTGAGCAGAGGGAAGCATGAAGTGCTATAAAACGCTCCAGTGGATGACTTTCACTGACTTTGGACTTGAGAAACCCAGTGGACCAACAAGTAAGACTCCTCCGATGTTGTCTCTGGATCAGGAATGCAACAGCCGTAGTTCATGTCTTAGCTACGTCTGTGTGATGTGGCTCTTGAAACACTGACTGCAGTAATAAATTCGAATGCCCCACATTCTCTTGAAACAGCCGTTCTTCCTTTCTCTGAAGGCTGTAGTTAGTTCCATTGCCTGTGCGTTATTTTCTAGTCAAATGTTTTCCTTCCACTCCACTTTAACTTGTTTGGGTAGCGCACTCTGTGAACAACCAGCTTCTCCACCTTTTTTGCTAACCCACAATGTTGGAGTATCAGTGACACCTACAACATTAAATAATAATGTTGTATTTTATTGAGGTAAGCTTACTGCTATTTTTAATTGTAATTTTCAATTGACGTGGTATTTTTTTGGCTCCATCTTTCATTTGAAATAAAAGGCAGTCTAGAAGACCACACAGTCAGGCAATCCTTCCCACTCTTCTCTGCCGTTTCATCCCTCCATCCATTTCCTCTGGGACGAGTGAGTGAGTCATAGGCATAATGCTCCCTTCATTAGTCCACTGATACTGATGCACACATGTACAGGGAAGAAATGGCTCTGCCACAACAACAACAACACAGAGAAGCAGAAAGGTTGTCTTCCATACTGTTTGAATAAAGATTGTTGTTTCTGTTTTTGTATTGTTTCTGTCTTCCTTTTTTTTTTCCACTGGCATGCTGTTCCATGCCAGTGTTCCCCCTCCTCCTCCTGCTGCTGCTTTGCTTGGCTCCCTCTTCCTGTCTACTTATGACTCAGAAGTGCGGAAAAAAAAAAAAAAAAACTTTTATCTTTATGTTCTGCTCACACACACTCCTGGGTTAGCCAGAGACATATTGGCGTTTACCCAGGGATGAGCAGGGCTGACGCTGGACTGCTTCATAACTCTGGAGAGGTGGTGGGTGGTGCCCGGAGAAGAAGTGAGAATAATTGCATTTCAGGATGAAAAATGGCGGTAACGCAAGGATGGAGTTGAGATGTGGAAAGAGATGAAGAAGATATTTGAGGAAGTATATGTATAGTTTGTAACCTTTCAAACATAATGCCTCTTTATTTCCCAATGGATCTGTAAAAAAAATCTGCTTGCATCCAAGGTTTTTAATTTGTTTTATTTTTGTTTTATGCCACATGTGTGCTGTTTTATATCTCCTGTTTTATGTCTTATATTTTGTACAGCACTTTGTGATTTCTGTCCTATAACCGGTTCTATATAAATAAAGTTTACTTGCTATGTGAACTGTATAGGACTACATTTCCCACTATTTGGACATGCACATCAGCATTCATTGTGTTATCTCTAACCCTTCAGGCCACTTATAATGTGTTAGGACTTCAAAGCTTCAGCTGAACAAAACTTCTGGAAATAAATATTTTCTGGGAAGAAGCAAGCTCCATCTTTGAACACAGAGCACTGCGACATCTAAAAAACAAATCAAGAAAATCAGCACAACAACTGTGTAGCAATGTGGTAGTAATTAAAATAAAACTAAAATCTTTCACACCTGGAGGTCCATACAAGGTCACAAACCTAGACGAATGGTATTACTTTTTTCAAAAACATGAGGAACAAATGGAGACATATTGAACATGGTAACTTTAAGAAGTTAAAACGTAACTCTAGACATTAGTGAATAATTTATTGCAGGAAGAAAAGTACATAGAGTATCACTCAGACTCAGGATCTAATTCTCAAGAAGAAAGCTTTAATGTAAGGAACAGATAAAATGTAAAATAGAAGGCATGAAAATAACCAATTGAACACTTGTGCCCCCCGTATAATGGCGCCCTGGGTAGTGAGTCATGCTATCACTATTAGCAATTTAAAATAAAATTGCTAATTTTAAACACTGTGAGTGTTTTAACTCATATTTTTCACCAAGTTGTTTTTGCACACACAAAATATTGATGCAACATTTTCATGCTGTCACATTCTTTTCATGCAATACGTTCTTGTTCATTAAAACTGGTGGCCGTTGTTTTACCAGCTCATCCTTTGCTTTGATTGTGAAGTCAGTTGCAGTTGATAGTTGAAATACTTCCAGTACTATACACCTGGATAATTTTCCACATTGAACCACCTGGAGAAAACATTTGTGTCCCATTTCTTTCTTCATGTTTATTTTCCCCTTGTTTTTTTGACAGTTTGTAATGCGGTAATAATTCATAATTAAAATGAGATGTGTAAAACTCAATTAAAGAGACTTTTTATGTGTGTTGCTGTTGATACATTGATTATTTTTTTTCTATAGTTGAGGCATTTCAGAGCTAAATGAAGAAAGTTACTTCACGCATTTTGAATTGCCTACAGTGACTTTGATGCTCTTTTTCAGTCGTCAGTGTTTTTGACTTTCAGCTCTCCTGCTGATTCTGTTTTTTTGGTGTCTGTGTCGGTAATGTGTCAGTCCGACCTTTGGCTGCACCATGCCAGGCACTGGGCTCGGCTTCACTCAGCATGGATTTATCATGATGCAAAGGCCAAATTAGAGATGGTAAAAAGTGTGAGGGCTGGTAATGAGCTGAGAGTTCTGGGGAGGGTAGGAGAGAGGAAAACGGGGAGGCTGAGGGTGGCAAGGCACAGAGAGATAGGCAACTGATACGTCGGGGCGATGACTCACCGATGCTGGGTATTTATAGCATCAGTCAGGAGGAGAGGAGGGAGGAAAGGAAGGGAGGGAGGGTAGAAATAGGGATGGAGGAGCGAGGGGTCACTATGTTTTTTGGAGGCAGCTTCACAACAAAGGGCAGTTTAAAGAGAAACCGAAGAGATAAAAATGACAGAGAAAAGAAAGCGGTGGGAGGGACAAAACAGAAGAGAAGATGAAGTGGGGGGGAATAAGGGAAACAAGTGGCGTAAGGGTTGGTGACCGCGACTGATGGAGAGATGAGAGGATTAACTGTGATAAAAAAGTGGGTAGGAGGGGTGGGGTGGGGTGGGGACAAAAATAGAAAACCTTTTCAAAATTCACACATTAACTCAAATCATGTTTTGGCTCGGTGCGGTGACAACATCCTGTCTATGTGCTGCAGCAAAAACAGGATGTAGGCTTTTAGCTGAATAATAATTATAATAAAAACTGTTTCTGGTATATTAGCATCCACACATATTGACTCATTCACATTTAAAAGAGAGAAACAAGCCCACGCCTCTGTGCAGCCTCTTATTGAGCACATATATACACAGTCTGCAGGGGAGGACAGAAAAAGGTGGCACTCTTTAATGAGCCTAAAACTCATTGCTGTTGCCTAGACACTGCGCACTTCCAGAAACGTTCTGCCAATTAGTGAGGCAAAAACTGACATCTTCCAAATATTTATGCTGTAAATAGGTGCTTTATTAGTGCGCGCGAGGTTATTAAATCAAACTAAATTTTCCTGTATTCCTCAGTCTTAGCAACAGAGAGTTTCAGTTTCTGGTTCTTTAAGATTTCTTTATGTTTCTTTCTCGGCTCTCTTCATTGACTTCATCAATAAACACATTCTGCCCTGGTTTCTAGTGACGTCAGCCAGTGCGTCAAGCTGCATCCTTTTTCCAGAGAGACTGATCAAATCAGTTCATGTGTGCTCACACACACGCGTGCACGAGAACAAAGCATCACTTAAGGGACGATTCAAAGGATTCACAGTCATTCTCAAGGAGGGAAATAATATAAAACCAAAAAGCAAATAAAAAAAAAAAGCTCTTGATATGCTTGGTGCCTGGACTAGACTTTTATCATCAGTATCTTCTCCGGCTCGTCTGCCGCATTTCATCCACTTATCCCTGGTTGCACAAATATGAACAAATATGAATCAGCTGAGCAAAAACACACACACACACAACAAACAAACACCCGCATACACACACACTCTCACACAACAAACAAGCATGCATTCCCATAAAAATAACTCAGTTATACAAGATGCAAAACCAATGGTGAGTCTGGGGTTAGGAACTAATGCTTTAATAGCCTAATGGCTTTCAAACTCATTCTGGCCTGTCCTCCTGCAGATGGAGGGAAATTTAATTACAATATTTATTTAGAGCCATTTATCAAACAAATAAACTAAAAAGATTCTCATTCATTAAAAGGATTTTGTGTTTGATCATTTCATTATTTTTGCTACTTTTTTCTCTATCTTTTTTCCATGGATATGTTGCAGCGATAATAACCGAGTTGTGATGGGTCATTTGCTGAGCTTTTACGCCATACTTTGCATCTATTCATAATTTCTCCTACGATTACGAGTTTAGAGTTTTGCATTACCAGAAACTGCCTCTGTAAATTATCATTTAACTCAAATGACAATGACTAACCAAAGTGACAGGGGTTAAAAAGCCGACTAGTTATGCAAGAGTTTTATCATAAAAAAGATTAAGTAGTAACGGGGAAGAAAGATGATGGGCTTTAGCTTTGTGCTGAAACAACAGGGCTCAGATTGAAAAAAAAAGAGGGAACAAAGCATAAAAAAGAAGGTGTTCCATGAGTGACTAAAAATTCCCTGGCAGCTTAAGTGCAAAGCTGCAAAATTATAGTCTGCTTTAAGGTTACCAATGTAAACACTACAAAAAAGAAATGAGGATGTGAACCTCTCAAAATTGGAAACGGTTGCAGTTCCTTACAAGAAATATGTATCATTTTTGAAAATGTTCAAATTTTGATACAACCCACAAACTTCAATGTGTTTTGTTGGGATTTTATGTGGATCACTAACACCAACTACTGTAGTGTGTAGGTTTAAAGAGGAAGGAAGCAGAATAACCACATTCAAAGCGGCTGCAGCTGCAAGTTACCAGCTTTGCACAACAGGAAATTGAAACCTTTCCCCGTTTTTCTTTGCAAAGCAGCTCACGCTGAGTCAAATTCAATGGAGAGCATCTCTCACAATCAAGTCTTTCCGCATATTTTCAATTGGATTTGGTTGTAGTCTTTGACTGGGCCATTTTAAAACTTGAACACGCTTTGATCTAAAGACACTCAATTGTAAATCTTCAGTTCGGTCTCAAATTAAAACCGTCTACCCCCCACAACCATCTTGCATACACACATATAGTGTGCACACACACACTACACACATTCTGTATAGAGTGTATGCCAAAAAGCTGGAGCGTGACCTGACACAGAGAAAAAGAGGATTGCAGTAATAACTGCAGGGTAAAAATTCCTGCGCACCATTTATGTTTTCAAATCACTTTTAGTTGAGATCAAGTTGCCAAGAAACTGGACAGGATTCCTGGAAGTAGAAAACACTGGCCAGGAAACGTCTGGCACCGTAATCCTGTGAAATCAGCCACAGTTCTTCAGTGACGCTGATTTAACAAGCAAGATTTAACTCGCTAGTTTGTTTTTTTGTCAAAGAGAAGCAGAATAAATTTAGTTTTGAATATCAGTAAAAGAAAAATAATGATCTGATTATCTTAAACAAAAGACAAGCTGATTACTCTTAATAAAAAGTAATGAAAGCTCAGTAGTAACAGTCTATTTTAATTATTAGACTTTGAATCCATTAGGCAGAACTTCAGCTGCATTACTGCATGGACGATGTCAAGTTTTGTAGTTCCTTCAGTCTACTCCTTTGTGCTAATGGCTCAGCCAACACATTGTGGCTCTAATCACTTCCGTCTTTACACCTGAATCACCTTCCTCCTGAAGACAAGGACCATGCATTTGCTGCTGTAATTGGCACATTCAAACGGAGGGGCTGGGTGGTAAGGAAAAGAAAAAAAAAAAAGCAATGAACACAAGCCTTAGGGGAAAGGGACCGGATTTATAAAAAGTGAAGACTCTAATGAAGGAGACAAGGACACCAACCTGGGGGAAGGAGATGAAGCTGGAGGCAGCTGAAAAGCTTTGAGGCAGCGTCACCATGGAGATATTGGCTGCAAGGAAGCCTTGACAACGGGTGTGCCAAGCTTCATGCTCTCGTGGGTCGAAGAAGAGGTGAAATTGGTGGTGGGTGGCCTTTTTTCCCCCCTCCCTGGCGCATGGTGATTTATTATTTTTAGCCTTTTGTATTTACATGACTTTATGAAATGTTATTGTATTTGCAGCCACATAAGTCAAGATGAAATGCTGGGACGAAATGCTGCAGTGTTTTCAACTCCACAACTTCTGTATGACTCACTGGTCCTTGAGATGATTTTGAAGCTTCAAAGCCACACAGAGGAACAAATAGCACAGTTTCATGAGTGTGTTTGGATTGGATAAGCATCTAGTTTGACGTATGTCTTTTGTGTTTATCCTCTTCCCCCCTAGAAAAGACTGGCTTGTAGGCAAATAGAGCAGCATACTTGGTATGCTGCAGATACACAGTGATCTGTGAGATATTTGATTGACTGATTAATGGTTTAAGCATATCAAGGACTATAGAAATGTGATGTTGGAAGAGAGAAAATTAACGGACAACATCACGGACTGTTCCCCTCACACACATACACAATCTGTAAATCTTATTTGCCATTATCTATCTTGTATTATAAACTCACTAATACATATATAATCCATTTCCTAACATTCTTGTATATTCTGTATAATCTGTGCATATAGCTCCCATATTTATATTATACACAATATTTTATAGCTCCTTGCTATTACTCTTTGTTTATACATAACCCCTTATAGTCCATACATACATAGTCTTGTACACCTGTAAATAAATATGTATATGCTGTATAGCACTTCTGGATAGATGCAAACTACATTTCATTGCTTTGTACTTGTGACAGTGCAATGACAATAAAGTTGAATTCTATACTATTCTATTCTAGTCTATATATTTCAAAATTGATATAAGCAATATAATTTAGCAAATAAGATGAAGAAAAAACCTTTTAAATTTTTCTGTAAAACGTAATTGAAAATTTGTCACATGCTGATCACACCCACATTTTAAAGGAAGAGTATCATGCCCCACTTTTATAAATTTAAACATGAGATTGTATTGTTGTATAATGTCTCCTTTGTAAAGCTTTTTATAAATGGAGTGGAGATTGCAGTGTGTATATGTTGCCCTTTGATCAATTTAGTTTCAGCAAAAAAAAGAGCATGAAAGAGAGAGCCTCAAAGTGAGGTGATGAAAGTCACAAAATCATTAAAACAGTGAGTGAACACCTTATTTAATTAGCCTAATTTTCCTTCTACTTTGCTGCAATGTTCATTGATGAAGAGAGTGAAAGAACTGCAGAGAAAAGGGATTCATTAGTACCAATTAACGAAAACCTTTTTTTTTTTTTTTCCCATGAGTGAGGGAAGTGGTCTGCAACGATGCCCACAGACAGCTCATCTCAGGCCCCAGAGAGAAGTCAAAGATTCATTTAGTGGATGTTGCACCACCAGGAGCCCACAGAGATATGATTTCAGAGAAATCTTATCTGTTACTCAGAATCCTTGACGCTCCCAGGAGTGTTAAATAACAAGCATAGCAAATAAACACAGATCTGAATGATGCCTATAGAGCCTCGGCAGATGTTTAACAGCTTGCCACCTCTCACGACTGACCCAAATCCAAGACGATGGCAGAAGTGTATCTAAAGAAAAAAAAAAAAACATCTACCAAAAAAAAAATAAAATAGTTGTATACTTGAGCTACTACATGGGAAATTATGTTCAGTTGGACAAAAAAAATATATATAAATAAAAAATCTATGTGCTTGTGTGTATTTACACTGTGTAAACTGTTGGCTGTAAATGGACAACAACCTAGCAACTGACAGGCTTCATCAAATTGAATATTCCACTCCATTATTGTTGTCACAGCCACCAATGTGTGGGAAACATCCATCACAGTCACTCCAAGACTTTTTCATTAGACTCCGTCATGATCTGTAAGCTGTTTGCATTTTACTGTGTGTGGGAAGGACAGATCTTGTTGTTCAGCAATACTGATGGGAGACAACGACCATAATCACTCTCTTAATGAAACCAAGAGAACGTCACGTCATGATAATGATCAGTTTGAAGTGACTGTAATTGTGGAGTGCTCCTCAGCATGAAGGCGATTTTTGAATAGAGTTGTATAAAAGCCAAAGGATTAATAAAATGGAATTATCCTATAAAGCTTAAATGAAATACCACACCTCTAATTGTGTCTTTCTCTACCAATTAACTCGACTACCCTCTCACACACACTCACAGCTGAGTTGAACAGCGGTACACAGCATCGGGAAAATGGATTATTGTGCTTGTGAATGTCAGGAAGCTTTCTATAGCTCTTCAGCCCAAGGGGGCAGACAGGTAAAGGCACGTTCAATTAAAAAAAAAAAAAAGAAAGAAAGCTCCTCCAGCGTTGTCCACGTCACCTTGGTCAAAATCTCACGCTTTGTAATTGCTCCCGAGAAGGAAGTAGAGATATTAAACGAGCACTTTTCGTTTTTACTTCTATGAACAGAAACAGGGAAAGGATGGTGAAACTAGGCAGATGCATGGCTGAAATGGAGAAGCACTTATGTGTATATACAGTTGAAATGGAAAAAGGATAATAATAGTGGGGATCAATTTGGAGTCTCTAATGGAGATTTGAGATCTGGAGTGACTTCAAGTTATTTTTCTGGGCTTCTGGGGGCAATGATGGTGTGCTCTATTCGGATTTTCCAAATTCCCACATAGAAACACATCCCTAACATGCCGTGATTTGGAGTTTGCAACTTGGATGGCTGGAAGTCCTTTGCCCAATAAGTGAAAGATTAGGGAATGCATCACAGCCAAGTTAAGAATTGTCTGGTTAAACGTCCAAAAACAGTATAATTTGATCATTCTTGGTGCAAACTATCAAGACAATAACTATTTTTTCTCCATTTTGTGATTACCAGGCACATTGTGTCATTTTATAACATAATCAAGTGTTAGTTGTCATATAAATGCTGTGTATATCAAACATAGCTTAAAAGAAATTTGATGCTTTTTCTAGGCCTATATGTCTCAGCTCCTGGTTATGCTTTGTAAACGTATTGCATTAGAAATAGTCGTCAGTTGCACAGTTATTAGCAATACCGCTGGCTTTCTCGTCATGTGTGACGTCATACACAGATCGAAGCTCCGACTTCCAAGGAAACTTGAACACAACACAAGAAGTCAAACACTGGGCAAAACCAGCTATGATTACAAAAATAATTATTTTCCGAATCTACTTAATTACTAAGAATTGAAACACAGTGTGTTTGCTTTAGAAGCATTAAACCAAACGTTATTTATTCTTTTCATTTTTAAAAATCCATTTGTACCAACCATTGTTGTGGACTTCGGCTACATGATGAAGAAATGTTTTGGTGATCATCCCAGATGTTCCATGGAAGATATCAAAAGAAAAAGGTGTTGATTACAGCTTTTGATCTCCATAAACTATGTCCCCTCCTATCCCTGACCTTTAATTGGCAGCCGGCGTGCTGTGGCCCCTTTATCTCGTCGACCTGCGGAATGCATGGGGTTGTGGCCCCCAGCCGACAGGAGGGTGTTTATCACCGTCAGCGCAGGGAGGAGGGGATGAGGGGCTGCTGAACTGCGACAGCAGCTCCGCGGCGCGTTGAGCCCTGTGAGTCATCGCTGGAGAAGTTAACTCTTGAAATGCCACGATGCAAGCCAGCGACGGAGAAGACTGAATTCAATTTAATCATAATCGCAAAAATGGAAGAAGAAGAAAAAAAAAAGTGTACAAAAAATCATAATGGAAGAGTATCAAAATAATAATAATAATAAAAAGCATCAATGAAAACACATTACAGTAGTGCCTGTAAAATTAAAGACTAAGATTAAAGTAAAAATTTAATTACCCTATAGTCCATTTTTTGACGATGAGTGAAAGCTGTATTTGATTGTCATTTCAATTTCCACGAAGTTGGAATATTAACACAAACATCGAGAAGAAGCAGAAGTCCTCCTGATCATTAAATATCTCTCCATCGTATCATCTATAGAAAGATGCAACGCTGCAAACAACACACACACACACACGGGGTCTATTTTAGTACAGCAGACTCGTTAGTCTGCCATATCATATACCTGAATCATTTATAAGGACTTTTTAGGATCAGCTTTTGCGTGTGTTGTTTGATGACGCGTTGGTCAGGTGGTGCCTCATATAACAGGGGGAGCTGTCCAAGTGCTGAAAACAGAAGCGAATCAGCACCGTTCCTGAGGAGATGCCATACACCCTCATTGCTGTCTGAGCTTTATTACCAAAGGTAATACAATCATTTTTCATGTTTTAACCGTTATTAGCTTATATAAATATGCTTCCCGAATGTGTTATGCATGATAGTTTCGTTTTTGGGGCGTGTTCAAGGGAGACTTATTGATTTACTGGAACGCTTCGTCTAAGTATTGAAAACACGTTGTTGCTTATAGGCTATGAAATACGATAAGTTTTATATCAGGTTTTATAGGGTGGAAACGGGTCTGAGTGTAAACGTAATGTTGAGGTTGCCCGTAACAACGCAGGGAGTGACTCATCCAGTGATGTACATGTAACGCACTCAGCATCACATCAGCGTAACTCCCTGATGTGATCAACCTTGGACCAAAACATACTGGCTTACGCACTTTCGGCATAGAATGCGCTAAATTATCTCTTAAAACACATCCACCCCCGAGGACCTTGTTCCTAATTCTGTTCTGGTTTCATTTTACAGGTAATACATTTGCCTATAATGCTGCATTTCCACCACAAGTTGCCCGCGGGGGGAGCCGTGGTCCTGCTCGCCTTCCTTCTCCAAGGATGCGCCGTGCAAGCTGCGTCTCTTCCCCGTCACTACAGGCTCCGGGGCGGGGAGAGCGAGGGGCAACCGGCTGCATTTTCACCCAGCTCCGACTTGATCAAAGCCCTGGAGTACATCGAAAACCTGAAGCAGCGAAACGGCGGCCGACCCGAGCCCGCGGATTACGATGAGGTGGAAAAATTCAAGATTTTGCTTCAACTCGCCTCGCAACAGGATGAGGTTCCCGGGGACCGCCAGTCGAACCCCGGCATCCAGGGCCCGGACATAACCGCTGGACAGCTGATGAAGGCGATGCTCAAGACTCTCCAGGATCAGGCCGGTAAAGATCCCAGGAGCGACCGCCGAACGCACAGGCACCGCACCAAAGACACTGGGGCACCTGAAAGTGCACCAGCAGACTATGGCAATTTCCCCAGACCCCACAAGAAGTATCCACTGATGTTTGAAGATGAAGAGAACACAGACGCAGCCAAGCGCGCAACAGAAGATCTGGACGAGCAGTATACCCCTCAGAGCCTGGCCAATCTGAGATCCATCTTCGATGAACTGGGGAGGATGGCCGCAGTCCCCAACCAAAAGAGGGGTGTGTTCGGGGACGACGACGAAGAAGGGCAAGATGGGCTTACTCAGGAAATGGCTGGAGGAGAGGAGTGGGTCCCCATAGAGGAGAGGGAGGAGACCGAGGAGATGGAGAACAGGAGCCACGAAGAGATGGACAGGGCGCTCAATGAACAGGAGGAAGCAGAGCGCGAGGAGATGCAACGCCGTGCCAACCAAAACCAAGAGGATGCTGACGATGACACTAAACTCGTAGATTACTACCTGTTGAAGGTCCTGGAGATGAGCGATCAGACGCAGAAGAGGGATCAGACCGGAGATCAGAGGAAGAGGCTGATCCGCCCCTCCATCGTGGATCCTCGGACAGTGAAAGAGCTGCTGGAGCTTTCCCTCAAGCTCCACGTTCCCCCTCAAGACCTCATCGACATGCTGCTCACGGAGGAGCTCAGGAAGCTCCACCGCGATCCCCAAACCTTAACTCGCTACACGGCCGGCCAGACCCCCAAAATAAGGTACTTCAGCCGCAGGCTGCCGCTGAAAAGCAAGCCTGCTCCCGAAGACATGGACAGAGAGGACTTTCTGGACATCATCGGGGTGGAGACCATCAGCAACGAATACCCCGTTGTGCAGAGACCCATAAAGACTCCCTCCTCCACAGACAGAATCTCAGCAGCGACGAGCGCTGGCGCAGTCCCGGTTAAAATCCCGTCACCCTCCGGGCGCCGAGAGAACCTGTTCCTGTCGGAACTCAACAAGATGCCCCTGAAGCGTCAGGCCGACGTCAACGATGAAGACGACGACGACGACGGCGACGTAGAGGACGAGGTGACCACCTATCTTGCGGCCAAAATTCTTACAGAGTACCCCAACACCATCACCAAGCGGGACACCCAGGCGCAGCTGAAGGGACAGTTCCCCTACGAGCTGTACGAGCGCGCCATGAAGGACTACATGGAGCAAGCAGACACTGAGGCACGGCCAGTGGCTAAGAGGGAAACCGAGGAGCAAACGGAGGAGAAGGCGAACCCCGGAGAGGTACAGGGAAAGGAGGAGGTGACGGCCAAGACCTCCGCTCCGCAAACAGCAAAGGAAGACGAAGAGGAGGAGCGCCGTGAGATAAAAGCGGCCGGGATGTAATCTGATCCCCCCTCCCCCCCTGCAAGATGCATTATTATGAATATGTAGTATTTCTACTGTCTCAGAAATAACGTTTGGTGAACGTGATCTAGTTTACACATTTCTATTATATGAACTATAGCTGGTAATAATAATCACTAATGACAATTATATATATAAATATAGTAACTTTAGAAGTAAAATATGATTTTATCAATGACTGTCCCTACTTGCTGCAAGAACATCCTAGAAATATTCTAATGCACCACAGGAAATTAAAAGGTGCAACCAGACCAGTGAGGTAGAGACCTCACCTGGAAGATGTGAGCTCTCAGTAATGATCAACTACAATCAAATCAGATACAAAGTTCTGTGACGTTAAGTTTACATTTACTGGTGTTTGCAACAGCCCTATAGTTTAACCAACAGAGTAAAAGCTAAAAATGGCTTATTTTCATCTATGTAGAACTATTTATTAACATATGTGAATATAAATGTAAATTATTAGGTACAAATCTGAATGGGCCTTTAAAAAAAAAAAGTCAAGCTTTACTTGAGAATAATTATTGTTTGTCAGGGCTGAGGACGAGTGTTGTGACTCTTGACATATTCAGGGTTAGTAGATTTCATGTTATGAAGTAATTATTTCTAAGTCTAAATATCAGACCGTCGCCTGCCTTCTAACCCTTTCATACTGCAAAGCTCTGTGTCGTTGGCCTAACAGTGGTTGTGCTACGTATGCTCATTTTTAAACCATTTTGTACATGTTCAACAACGTGTGATCAATCACAGATGAATAAAGCATCAGATGTATTATTTTTCTTCTGACTGAGTTCTGTTGCCTTATTGAGAAACAGACACAAATCACAGTCTAAACAGTTTTGAAAGATCATAAGACTTAAAAACTTTTTGTATCGAAATATACATTTTAATCCAAAATGTGCATTGTAAAAACTCACACTAAGAGCTGCTCAATATATCAGCCAAAAATTTCAAACGTTGTAAGGTTTAGAGATTACAAAATGTAAAAAATATTTTATAATTGGGCATTTTGCTAATGAAAATTTTTTTGAGTGAAACATCTGAGTAATACACTTGAAAAAACATTTTTATAGAGTGAAAGTCAAAATAGCACACTTGAAAACAATCCTTTTTTTTAAGAGTGAAAATGTCAATAAATTAAAAGGTATGATTTTAATATGAACGAGTCACAATTCTAATTCTGGGGAAAAAAAAGAACCAAAATCTTAGCGTCTATTGTAATATCATTCAAATTCAGTATAAATTAGTTAAAAAAAATAATCCTGCGCATTCCAAAGTTTTGAAAAAAAAAAAAAAAAGATTAAATGAAGCTAATGTTTAGAAACTTCATGACCCATTTACAGTACATCCAGGTTGTGGAGTCCTCCACGAAGTTCACATCCTCCTTTCCCAACAGTTAAAACGCAGGTTTGCTCATATACTCCTCCATGGTCTGAGAAAAAGGCACATCAGAGGTAAGAAGAGAATATCAGCTTTTTTAAAAAGAACAACAAAAAAAACCAAACATGCCAAATTATACACTTAATTCTTAATATTCACAAGCACACACCTACGCATCACCTGCAATTCAGTGCCAACACACAGCAGGTTAACTAACACAAGCACAGCATCTACCTGTCTGTCCATATTCAAGGTCATCCAAACAGCTCCACCTCATACCACTCACTGTGGTCATCCTGAAGCGATAATGGTCAAAATGAATAAAGGGAGGCTAAACTGAACATCATCCAACTCTAGATTAGAAGTGTTAGTCAGCCCTAGTCAGAAGCACAGGACAACACACCCAGTTGTACCACACAACCACAAGCACAGAGGAAGGGGCAGGAACAGAAAGCACCAGGCAAACACTAAAATTCACTCCAAATTTCAGCAGAATCTGCTTCTCACTCGCAGTGACGCTGGCTGAGGAAGAGGCAGATATGCACGCTGGAAAAGGAGGGGCAGGACAAACAGCAGCACAAGCACAAATCTATAAAACAGGAGGGGCCACTAACATTGAAGCATCTTTAAGCTATGAGGAAAACAAAGACACAATAGAGACTGAGCTGCACCTATTTATTGAACTCACTACCGGAAACTAACCGCACTACATTCACTCAGTAAATTTACACTCTCATTTTATAGCATAAAGTAGCATTTAAAAGAAGTGTTGTTGTAGAGAGAAATCTTCAAACACCCAGTTTTGTAGATTTGGATTACCCCACAACCACAACTTTAGAAAAAATAAATAAATAAATAAAGACACACACACAAGCACACACACCCCCAACAGATGTCTTAGTCTAAACATGTGTCGCTTTTGCTTTAAAAATCACTGAGGCATGCAACAGAAGTTACATGGTCACACAACATTAGAATAAAAAATGTCTGGTGTGCGTGTGTGTGTGTGCATTCATGTGTGCTCATGCATCTTACCTCTTGTAACATGTCTGAGGATTCAATGGCTCGATTCACAATCTGTTTAGAGGTTTCCTGGATCTCTCCTCCCATTAAAAACTCATCCAGGATAAAATAGGCTTTCTCAAAGTTGAAGATTATGTCCAACTCACACACCTGAGAGAGGATATGATGCCAGTTATTGAGGTTATCAAATCTGCACAGAACACATTATTTATTACTTTTTATACTACATCACAGTAAAACATAAAAAAGTAAATGCAGTGTCTGCCACATTATTGAGTCTTCCGTTAAAGATGTTTAAACAGCTTTTAGACAAACTCATCTTTTATTGAAACATACTTATTGGCCCCCCTTTCTTTTAACTTAAAATAATCTTCTAATGTGTTTTATAGGTTGGTCAGACTGTGTAGAAAATTGCAATTAGTAATCCATTACTTTTTATTTTTCAGATGTATAAATGTGATGTGATACACATTTAGCCACTTGTCACTACGTTGTCATGGACCCTGCAGTGAGGGGGATGGTAAAAAATCTTGAGGTGAGCTGAAAAGCAAGAAAGAACCCAAAACGCCCAGATTGTTCTCTCTGCTTAATTAAACCTTAATTTCATGCCTAATTATGAAATGATCTACTGGCAAAAGCGGTTGTCCAAAGTAGTGACAACAGGGATGGCAATAATTGTGGCTGGCACTGTGCAAACAGCTTAAAGAAAACTTAAAAAACAAAAAAAAATAGAAGGACATACATTGCCAAAGTATTTGTCCAGCAGCTCTACATAGCGGTGAATAATCTCCAGGGCTAAAAGCTCATTCTCCTCATGCTCCACGCCCAAACAGAAATATAAGCTTGCATACCTACAAAGAGAACAAAGGCGTTTGTTTGGTGGTGATGGACAAACACATATTACACAACAAAGCTTCACTATCAGAGAGAAACACTAATGATCCACCCACTAAAGCCCCACCACTAATTTGAGCTGCTTGAGCAGACATGCGAGAGAGTGGCTCACCTCTTATAAACAATCTTCATGTCTTTCCACTGAATGAAGTTGCAGGTGCGCGGTTGCCTCGCTAAGACCATGGTTGTCATCTCCCTTATAATCTTCTTCTTCTCACGCTCCGATATAGCCGTGTACCACTTCTGCAGACGCAGACGCCCTTGGCGACTGAAGAGCAGCAGGAACTGCATCTAACAACACAGACACAGTAAGCAGGGAAAGAAAATGTTATGTCTGAACCACCAAAAGTGAAACCTAATAAAGCCATGATAAGTTATTCATTCACTGTAATCAGTAGACAAGAGGAATGCTTTGACATGTTTCATTTATTAAAAAAAAAAACTCCCAAAATTACACACAATAGCCGTACCATTTTTCTTTTTGCAGCGAACACATTTCAAGCGACCTGAACTGTATTAACAGGAGAGTTTCCTCAGCATAAATGAGAACATTTGACAAACTTGCTCTTAAATATTCTAAAAAGCCATTAAAACAATGAAAAATAAATGTACACTTAAAAAAGACATCTTTAGTTTTAACTATGCTTTATTCCAAATAGAAGGTCAACTAGTTAAACCCTCAAGTTATACTTCACCTCACACCTTGAATATGTATAAAAACCATGAGATATCTATGTGACTGTGTATATGCATGTTTAATTTAATTTTTTCTCTGCTAAATTATTTTCATTTTCCTCCCAACTTTTTAACTAAGCTTTGGATTTAAACAGTCCTAATAAATTTGTATATTTGACTAAATAACATCTAGCAACTGTGAGATCATCTTGTTACAGTTAGAGAAATTTGCTTAACTCTGTTTTTTTTACTTGCAAACCATGCTTTTACACCTGAAACGGCACATATTTATACATTTGGTAAATGTATGTTTTCAATACAGAACTTTAAAGCTATTTGTGTTTTAATACAGCCACTGAACAGCCAAACCAAGTCAAGCTCAGCCTTCAAAAAGGAGTCAACTTCTCACACAGAGTACAGGTGTCAGAACTACACATTTATTAAAACTAAATAAAAAAATTAAAATTATGAAAGCCTTTTTAAAGATCTTCAGAATGTCAACTTCAGAAATGTACAAATTGTAACTACTCTGAGGAATGTATTGGAGATGACTTATTAATGAATTCTGCTGTCTATGCTATTTTATACATGACTAACTGTTCATTTTTGCATTAATGGATGCAAGGACATGATTTGATGCTTTTCTGGATCTAAATTGAAACATGTTTTCTGAACACGACTCCCAGACAAAATGTCAAATAACCTTGGCAATTTATTAATAGCAACTTATATAAGGGATGCTGCAACTAGGCGTCATAACTGATGACTTCGACTGTAATAATTTCTTGAGAAAAATATTTAGAGCCAACACATAATTTTAACAAATTTGTCGTTTTCAGTTCCATGAATGTTTCAATAAAAGTGACAGCTGTGTACAGAAGCCCCCTGGCTGCAGTCAGCGGGGGTTAGAGTTGAGTTTTCTGTGGGCTCCTTGTAACGTCAGCTGTCAATTCACATCACCATCTGAGTAATAATTTTAATGATGAATAATTTAATGATGCAAGAATAAAGAAACCATGAAAACTATGACAAAATGTCAGCCTGATTTATGTATATAAAGTTTTCAACTGCACTTTGTTTTTCTGGCATGCAATAAAAGTTTAGAGAGAAAAATTTTTTAATGAGCTGATAGATTCATTTAATCAATCATTAGTGGAAGCTTTAATATAATAAATAATATAAAGTCAATATTTTGAGAGTCAATCAAAACACAGATATGTTAATTTAATTGTTTACTTAATGGTAAGCAAATGGTTTACAAATTTGATGGTAAGCAAAGAAATTTAGGCTTGATAGTCCACAATATACAAACAAATAACCAAGCTTGGAGCATTCAAAACAGATATTACTGATGCCCTTGTGGCTTGACTGGAGATGGGGTCCAAATCTGCATAGAGCCCCGTAAAAAAAAAAAAAAAAAACTTTACCTTGTCCTGAATACCCTTTCCACCCCACAAAGCAACTCATGCAGACAATAGAAAAAAGAACAATGAATTCAAAAAGAGGACATACAAGTATTTCCAGTAGCTATTTGAAACTTGTCAGGAAATGAAATTTCAAACAGAAGGAAAATTAGCAGCATTTTTTTTTCTTAATGTACAACCACATAGTTTAACATTAAGCAGAAAAACTACAAGTTTCGTGAGTGTCCCTGTTCACAGCAGGCAAATTAATATGTAAAGCATTAAGCTGCCATTAAGGGCAGGACACCTAGGAAGGTGACGAAACCTGTTTTAAGGAATCCACCGGTAGGAGCAAACCAACACCTTACTACTTTTTTTTTTTTTTTTTTTTTTTACCATTTTCAACATTGGACTGAAACATATTTGCCTCAATGTAAGCAAATAGCGTAAATTTTTGTGGAAGCCTGACAAAACAAACCCGCTACGGTGTTCAAGGAAGTGACTAGGCAGCGCTCCAGTGTTAGCCACCTGTTGTCAGGTGAGTCAGGTTGAATAGCCCAGCTGGCTGAGGCCACTTTACAGCCACAGCCATGCGCACAAACTAGCTTTTAAAGTACTTACCATTTTTGACGCTGGGCCAAGAGATACGAACACTATCAAAAGACAAGAAAAATATGCACTTTAACCCTCACAAAGGGTCAGACGGCCAGGCTGAAAACATATCTACCCTCCGCGAAGTGCAACCAGTGAGAAAAATCCCTTTTTAACTCCGCCCTGCTGGCCTCTGGTGGAACGGCGCGTCATCACAACTTACAAGCATCTGGATTGGTCACTGTAAAGGCCTGTGTTACGGGGATCAGCGCACCCAGGAGCGCGCTGCGTGAAATGTAAACGAATGAACTGGTAAAAGTTTAACAAATGACTTGTCAGCTGGTCCGTTTCGATGCTATTGCACCTAATGATCGGTAGGGAGCAGCATATTGCTCCTGCATCTGTTTCATGTGATACCAATCCGTCTCAGTGATTGAGAAAGAAACAGGGGAACTAGTTGGTCCATTGCTCTGGGAATTGTTGTCCACTTCACATCATGTCTATTTACCGAAACGCCATCTGGTTTTTGAATGGGATCCAACAATACACAAGGTTAGTAGCTACAATATCACTTTGATGCTGATCTGAGATCTGGATTTAAAAAAGATGCTTTTTCACTGATGGTTCAAATGATAACGTTTTGGGTATTTAGATGTGTTTTGTGTCATAGCTTGTTCTGTATTTGTAATTGTTGCCTGACACAGTCAAATCAAAGGTCTGATCACTGTGTGGCACAAATCACAACACAAACTGGTCTTTATGTTCAATCACAATAGATCTATTGACAGCTGGTGTGTCTTGAGGATGACACATCTCTATTGGAGCTAAAACAGTGTAGGTTGTCAATCTTGGGGAAGGTTTTTCTGAACAAATGCAGCCATATCTTGATTCCCATTTTCAAAAGTTACAGTCTGGCTTTAAACTGCAACCACAGCAATACAGAAAGAGTCTTTAAAAGTTTTTAAATTAGTTATTAGCTGTAGGGTTTATTAATGCTGATGTTATAGTGATTTTAGATCTGATAGTGATGGATCTGATTCTGTTTTTGAAACAGTTTATTTTATCATTCTTCTATCCTATCTGAAGTTGAGTTTGGGTATTAGTGACACTGAGCTTCAGTAGGTTTAGTAGGTTTGTACAACATCTGCTTGTTGTACAGGAGCCTTTCCATTCTTAGCACTGTGGAAAAGTATGTTGCAAATTTCTTCTGTTTCTTCTTTTTTTGTCACACTTACATATTTCAGATCATTAAATAAGTTTTAGATCAAGACCAAGAAAAAGTATAAAAATATACCTCTTTTGAGTTTCTTTTTTATTTCAGACTGAAATATTTTTATATTTTCTTTACTTATTTCATGTAGATTTATATACTCCTCATATCCTGCCGGATTTCTTTATAATTTGTCAATAAAAAATTCTGTGCAGCCGAGCTTCTTTTCAGTTGTGCAGAGTGCTCTACTGCTGAATACATGATTGAATCTTTCACCTTTATCTCATTGTAATCAATATTCTTCTCACACAATAGCTGATTAGTATGCTTATTATTATTTACATTTTTTTTCAGGAAGGGATACGCAGCCGCTTCCAAAGACTTTGAGACGAAGGATCTTGAAGTTTCTGTAGTGGGGCGATCTTTCTTGATCACTGGAGCCAACAGTGGTATTGGCAAAGCAACAGCCATGGCTATAGCCAAGAAAGGTATCAGCTAAAGAGTTAATAATAATAAGAAGAAGAAGAATAAGAATCATAGAGTTTATTTATATTTAGTATTTTTGTATTTTTAGATGTCAAAGGGCAGAGACAAAAACAAAACAAGCTACTACAATGGGTAAAAGTAATTAAATAAATTAATAACTAAAAGAGATTAAAAACAATATCTAAGAAAGTGAACCAAAAATTTGCTAAAAAGAAATGTCCTAAGGCATTTTTTAAACAGTTAGTGGACTGTGGTGCCCCCAGAGTGTCAGGGCGTCATAGATGTGAAGTGGCAGCAGAGAAGGCTCCATCCCCACCATGGTACTCAGTTTGGTTTTGGGTATGTTGAGAAGGTTTGAGTGTGGAGCAGAGGGAGGGAGTTGTGTTTTGTAGGTTAAGCAGTTCTTTGATCAAGGTAGGGGCATTTCCATAGATGTATTGGCGTGTGAGGAGGGAAATCTTGAATTCAGTCCTGGTGGAAATGGGAAGTGGAAGATGGAAGTCATATGGTCAAGTTTGTGCACTCTCATCAGGATCTTAGCTGTAAAATTGTATTTTGTTGTATATTGTTGCCCAGGAGGAACAGTCCACATGGTGTGCAGGAACAAAGACAAAGCAGAAGAAGCCAAGTCAGAGATTGTTTCTCAGTCTAAGAATGCGGTGAGTGATTAAAATTTGAACATCAAATTGCCAACATTAAAGATGAATTCTATATCTAAAGGGAAAAAAACTCACTCTGGTTGTTGTAGGAGGTATACATCCATGTCGCTGACATGTCTCAGACATGCAAAGTGTGGGAGTTTGCTGAGGCCTTCAAGAAAGAGCATCCATCGCTGAATGTCTTGGTAGGGATCAATTATCATCCTTATTCTTGACCACATACAGAATAATGGAAAATCTTTTCTTGCTTTTCAATATAAAAGTTTTGCTTTGTGTGTTTGATGTGATTGTTTTTAAATAATGTGGTAGATAAACAATGCAGGCTGTATGATTCACAAGAGAGAGCTGAACGCAGAGGGCCTGGAGATGAACTTTGCCACCAACACCATGGGTGAGAGCTGATTCTAACAGTCAGAGTGTGTCTCCCTGCAGCACTTCAGTGTTCCAACTAACTTTATTTTCATTACTTTAGGGGTGTATATTCTCACTCAGTCTCTCATACCACTTCTGCAGAAGAGCCGGGACCCACGAGTGGTATGACTTCATGCATAAATGCTCACAAACAGAGGCTTCATCTCAGGGGTGCCCAAAGTCGGTCCTCAAGGGCCGGCATCCTGCACGTTTTAGTTCTCTCCTTGGTTTAAAGCACCTGAATCCAATGATGGCTCCATTAGAAGGCCTAAGAAGAACATTGACATGCTGAAAAGGTTGTTGGTACTACCAGGGAGAGAACTAAAACATGCAGAATGCCGGCCCTCGAGGTCCGACTTTGGACACCCCTGTGTTTCATCTGGATCATGTGGACTGCATAATGCCACTTTTGTCTGTGCTTTAGTGGCTGTTGTCTAACCACACTGCTCTTGCTGTTCACTCTCTCGGCGGTTAGATCACTGTGTCCTCAGGGGGCATGCTGGTCCAGAATCTCAGAGCTGATGATTTGCAGTCAGAAAAGGGCCACTTTGATGGCGTCATGGTCTATTCGCAAAACAAGGTAAGACAAGGAAGCCGTTTATATATAAGAAAGAGGGTATTCATAGCTGTTGAACTTTTTCACATTTTGTTACATTACAGTTAATGGCCTCTATTTTATTTGGATTTTATGTGATAAGCTAACACTGAGTATCACAAAATTGTGACATTGAGAAGGAATGGAAAAAGCAGATTTTTGTTGTTGTTGTGTCCATGAATATATCACTGGACCTTAGGGATTTTCAAACACATTAAAATGGTCTGTGATCTGTACAAGTGCACTGTTGCTGTGAAAGTATGTTCCAAGTTGTTGTTTCGAGTCCCCAGGCTCAAGTCCTTTCCGGCATCTAACATATTTCCTTCCAGTATTTAGCTGCTTTCATCCATCGTCTTTTCAACTCTTAACTAGCTCCCCTGTACCTGGTGAATAAAAGGATTCCCTCAGGATGATGCATGAAGTCCAATGCTCTCTTACCTTTCTGCTTCACATTTCATATGTCAGTCAAAAGTGACAGTAGTTGGTTGCAGAATTTATTTAAGGGTATCAAAAGAAATGGGAGCTAAATATTAATATTAATGCATAACACACTTTTTAGATTGCTATTTGCAAGAATAAGTAAAATAAATGATGCATTTTCTTTCCACCTCACAATTATGTAGAATTTTGTTTTTTCACATAAAAATCCAACAAATATTGAAGTCTGCTAGAAAAATGTGAACAACCTTTAGATGTTTAATACTTTTTCACTGCGGTTGTATTTTGCTAAGCAGAAACCTATAAAGTCTAAGGTTATACTAGAGAAATTTGAAGGAATGTGACAAAGTACTGTTTCTTTTTAGAGACAGCAGGTGGTGCTAACAGAACACTGGGCCAAAGCCAACCCTGCCATTCACTTTTCTGTCATGCATCCAGGCTGGGTTGACACACCAGGTACAGTCTCAGTAGGGTGAACAAATATCTGAAAAGGAACTGTTTTTGATGGATCGTACACATTTAACAACGTGTATGATCCATCAAGTGATGTCGTTAAAATCAGAATATGTGTAGAAATGTTTTTGTTTTTTTTTCTTTGTTTTGTTTCCAGCTGTTTCTACAGCAATGCCTCAGTTTCATCAGATGATGGGGGACAGGTTGCGCAGTGTGGACCAAGGAGCTGACACGGTTGTGTGGTTAGCTCTGTCCAGAGCTGCTGTTAGAAAACGCAGTGGCCAGTTTTTCCAAGGTGAGATCAACAAAGTAAGGTAGTCTTTGTCAAGTTAGAGAAACGGTCAGTTTTTACTTCAGCCCCCTTTGATAAGCTCAGACGTCATTCACTATCGAGTCCTCTGACTGGCTGTTTTTGTTTCAGATCGTAAGCCCATTCCCACGCACCTGCCCCTGGCTTGGACTCATAGTTCTGCTGAAGAGATTCACAGTTTCATAACTCAGCTGGAGACTCTGGCCAGAGCTGTTCAGTCACAACATGATGTAGATCTTAAGGGACATACGGACACTTCCGTACCTCAGTTTGTCTGACTTATGATACGAAATGTGTTGGTGACTCAGAAAGTAAAATTGTCACTGATTGAAAGAACAACATATTACATTTATGTTTCAAATGTTGCAGTAAAATACTGCTCTAGCTTTTCCCCTGAAATAAAATTGAACTCTGGTCACCTGACGACAGAGTTGTGTATAATGTTAAATTAAGTAGGCATTCATATCATTAAAATGTATTCCTATGACTTGAAATAATTTCCTAATACAGTTTCTGTTGACAAAATATAGGATAGCAGCCTACCAACAAGTGGCTAAAACAAGCAACTTGTTTTAGGAAACTGAAGACACCCCTCAGGGTACTGCTTGATATTTTTGATAAAAACTCAGTTTAATCCGAGACTTTTACACAATGAACCATTCGAATAGTCTATAGTTTACATCAAGCATGACTGCTTGACTTTATGACAATATTTATATTTTCTAAACTGAGAAAAACTACAAAAGCAAAATACATCAAAATCATGTTAATACTTCCACATTCAATTCCCAATTTCCCTAAGAACCACACAAAAACCTATGTTATCTGCCAGTTTCCCCTTGAAAAACTTCCCTTTGTACACGTGCTGGAAATGGACTTAGTGCCCCTGGCTTAATGCTGATAAGAGGAAGCGCTTCATTTCTCTCCTCAAAATTTAGAACATTTACTGCCTTTTGATTGGTTGGGATGGCGGCAGGAGAAAGAGCGGCGTGGCGCTGGGTTCCATTCATCCAGAAACTGTTTATATTGAAAACTTTTCAGGTAAACATGTTTAGTTTTGTAGCCACAGTATTCCTGTTTAAATATAGATACTACAAATGGTGATAACTGGGACCTATTTCATATATTTCAAGGGGGAATAAAAATAAAATTTAAAAGACTGTGTTACAGCATTAGAGACTACTTCTTCTATGTCAATAAGTTAACTGATCAGAAAAGGGTTCATTTAAAGAGGAAAATCAAAGACACTGAATGCTACAGCCATCAAATTACGGTAAAAGAAAATAGGCTGCTTAATTTTACTCAAATTAATTTGGCAACTGCTTACTGAATTTAACAATCCAAAACCTCAGTTGCTCATTCAAAAGTCACTTCTGTTATCAAATGCATAAACGGAAAAAATAATTATAAAATATGTCCAAAATACCAAAATTATTTCTAAGTTCAAAAGTAAAACAACATTTTAAGTCTGAATAGAGCCTGATATAGAAGATGAGCAAAGCCATTCCATAACAAAGAATCCTAATTTTTATTTTGTAACAATCCACTTCTGCTGTTTTAATAATTTTATTAGCTTTATACAGTACTGAAACACACAAAAAAAAATAATAATGTGGTGCATTCACATTTTCCCACGGGATTCTTTGCAAGTTATGAACTCTACCAGGGTAAAACAGTGAAAATCTTGAAGCTGGATCCATCCATGTAAAAACTCACTGGGAATAGGAAGACCGAGCCCGATTTCAAAAGTCATCTAGAACATCTGATGGATTTTCTTTTTTTGTCTATTCCAAGTTTTTACGTCCCATGTATGAGGGCTTATTGTGTTTTATTTTTTTTTTTTGTTTTTTTTGCACGAGTTGATGAATCAGGGTTCCAGTCGATGTCTGTAAAAGAAACTTACAGTCCATACGAAACAACAGTCCACAGAAAACATTCCAATCTTTACTCCCCAGCATTCATCTCCTACGCCACGTAGGTGTACACTTTGCGATCCTCTGGCGTCCGTGCCAAGTATTCTCTTTCTATCAGTCCTTCAATGCGCTTTTTGATTACCACAGGACTGGGAAGAAACCGTGCTCGGAGCTGCTGAGTGACCTGAAGACGCAAAAATGTTTGGCTTAAGATTAAAGACTGCTCATTAAAATTGTATTTTTAATGACATTGTGGAGATACTGAATAGCAAAAGTCATTGACAAAATAGAAGCAGGAGTTTTGTTAGATTAGCCAGGCTAATCTCTGACTGTTTTGAGCTACAGTAAGACGAGGACTCCTCTCTCTTTGTCCTCACAATGTACTGATGAAGGTCAAATAATGAGTGCTCCACCTTCAAACAACCCTACATCACAAGTATTATTACATAGCATTTCAAATGGAACAACAATACTAGTGGTTTTCAAGTCAAAAGGGGAAAAAAAATCTATGTGGTCCTCACCTCTGCTACCAGGACATTGTGCTGCATCTTCTTCCTCGACTTCATGATGCGGACGATGGCTGCCTCTATCTCATGCTTCCTGTCATCATCGACTTTCTGTCGTGTCTCCTTTCTTTCAGGATCCGATTCTCCTTGTTTAGCAGCAACTAGTAAGGTAGATGGCAGGTAAAGACAGAAGGTTAACAGAAGGAACTGAAAAAAAAAAAGGTAACTCAAAAAGAAATGAAAAATGCCAACCCCATTTACAATTTGATGAATAGATCTTGTGTAAGAAATCAAACAACTTTTGGAGTATTTATCTGTTACTAAAAAACTGAAAATATTTATATTCTGAGCTAAATGGGTAAGGAAGGCTATGAAAATAGATTACAGGGGGAAACAAAATGGCATAAATGAGGAAATTGTGCAAATGGCATGAGTAAGGAGCCAGATCACAAAAAAAAAAAGGAAAACAAAAACTGATGTAAGGTTTAGCCATGCAGCCATTTAACCCACCTGTCTGGATTTTGACTCTGTGCAGCTTGGAGGTAAATTGATCATTGACTGTAAACACATGGCCATTTTCAATCTCTTTTGACTTTGGCTCTTTTGTTAGAACTCTTTGTGTAGGTTTTCCACAAGCTAAAGACTGCAACGCCCGCACCAGCTCTCTCTCTGGGATGTCTGTCTCCTGCTGGATCTCCTACAGAAGAGGACAAAGATGACGATTAATGATTAAGAAAAGGCGTGAGGACTGAAGCTTTGTCCCGTTCAGCAACACGTACATTTCTATAAGATTGCAAACACTCATTCATATCCAAATTGTTAATATCTAACAGCCAAACATAGAAATAGGCTTTTGTGTATGTAGCAGGAAGTTAATCAATCATTAAAGTTAAAGACTTGAAAGCAGAGAGAGGCAGAAAACTATTAGGAAACCTTTACAAAGGCAAATTGTGAAGGATAACCAGGTGAGTTATTGTATTACCAGATTACTGCAACTCTTTTGAAAAAAAAAAAACAAAAAAAACAGTGATTCAGTAAAACGGGCACTAAAAATATTTTCATGCTAACAAGTGAATGCTGGCCTCTGTTGGATAAAATTGAAGAGCAACTATTGTTCACATTCATAATAAGGTCAAACGGCTTTGACAGAAAGTGAAAGAAAACAATTGACTGTAATTTATAGTGTAAAGCACAAAGATAAGCCAGGGAGCACATCTTGACCCCGACTCGTGTCTGTAAAATGAAGATCTTCTCTATCTGAGACAGGTGGTCATAATTTTATGACCAACTGTTTTAATAGGTGTCTAAAAACAGAAAAGATGGAGCACAGCATTCTCACCTCAAAAGTGCACTTTTCCCTGTTGTTGAAGAGCATGAGGATGGTCATCTGGAAGGTGGAGACCTGCAAGATGTGCTTTCGGGTGTTAGAACCTGTTACCTGTGCTCCACCGACACCAACCTCCGAACCATCCTCCTGCAGAGGAAATAGGAAAAGATAACAATTGAAATAAAAACATGAATCTAAATCCAGTATCCACGACTCTACCTTTAAATTTGTTCAGCATTTAAATAACTGGACAAAAGCTGGTACCTTTTTGATAGCTCCATAAAAGGTTGCATTTAGGTCTGCTCCACCCATGTGATGTTGTAGTGTGAGCTGCCTTCCACTGTGCTTAGCAAGGTAAAACCTGTTAGACACAGACATGCAACATTCTCATTAGATGCTATGCAAATGAACATTTAGCAGTAATACCTTTCTCACCTTGCTGAATATCTTACCTTCTAAAGACTTCATATGCATCTCTAGGTGCAGGAGGGATGGTGCACTTGGGTGTTGCAGACTGTGTCGGCCAGTAACCCGTGGTAAGGACCCTTACTGTTAGGTCTACACCACTTAAAGAAGCCTGAAATTGATGCATAAAACTTCTCAGATTCCTTAACAATGATCTTTAGTATTTCATCTAGGATTCATGTTTTAATTTTTTTATGTAATAAAATGAGAACCACATAGCCTGGTGACCGTGCAAGAATTGCCCACATTGGTTTTGAATAAAAACATGTATTTTAAGTGTGGGCATTGTGTTTTTAATATCTTACCGATATGCTCTGAATGTATTGCCTGAACTCATCCATAGTAGTGTTTGAGATGCTCATATCTCTGAACATTCCTTCCAGTTTAGAGGTGAACTGACAGCCACATTCTGTCTGCAAGGGAGAAACGGGGAGAACACTGAGCTACAACTGCAAACAAACACGTAGAGTAAATAGAATAAAAAAGGTGCAGGTGGATTTGATATAGCGCATCAACATGATCCTAAAAGATACAGATACAAGTGCACATTAGCATAAAATGATCAAAAAATTCATTTTGATAAATCAATTCAAAAAGGCTTAACACATACACTATAATAATAAAACAGAGCGATACGTTTTAAAAGTCCTTTGTTTTAATTCCGATGATTATGGCTCAGAGCTAATAAAAAAGAACATTCTGTTTCTCTGGTTATCGAAATATTCCCAGTCATTGAAAATATGGGCTTATAACACAGAAAGGTCCTGTTGGATAACTGACAGATAATATTGGCTTATCAAATACAAAAAAATAAAGATGGCTAACTCAACTCGACAAATGTTTATTACAAGCTTACGTTTAGGAAAACCTTCCTCTTGAGTGTGTTTGTTATTTTTCATATACGAGCATCATTAATGAGAATTTCTTTGAGTTGTTAACCATAGTCATCAAAATTACAAAACAAAAACAATGGAATACCTGAAATGTATCACTTAATAGTTTATATTTCTGAAAGGAATTACTAAAATAAATCAGGTTTACTGAGCAGGCCCTGTACACCTCAGAAATCTTTCACCTTCAGCTTAGAGATCATGTTCTTCTCCGAATCATCCGAGACACTCTTGTTGCTGAGAAGCCGACGGCCCAGATGCTGCTTGTAGTATCTTTCGAAAACGTCTTTCTCCTGCATAAACCTGAACAACACCATGGCCTTGTCGAGAATAGACTCCACCTCCTGTTCTGTCAGCTGATTAAAATATAGATCAAACAAAATGTAAATACTGGCATACAGCAGAAAAAAAAGTGTTTTTATTATAAAGTCACATACCCCTTTTACTCCCTTCTTCAGCTTGTCGTCTATGAACAGTGACAGGTACTCTGGTGAGCGCGAGTTGAGGTTAAGAAAATACTCAAAATCTCCAGCAATAGTTTGCTTAAAGAGTCTGTCATTGTTGAAAGACTCGAGGAGGAAATGATCAAATCGTGTTTTCAAGTCTAGCAGACCCTGTGGAGAAAGCGATAAACACAAAATGACATCTCTAATACAGCATATATGTCTTATAATGTTGAGGTGAAGTCTTTAAATTCTAAGTAGTTTTGTGACAGAGTTCTGTCAGTGTACCTGAATGTAATCAACAGGGTTCTTGCCTTCTCCCTCTTCGGACACCAGAGCTTTGCCCTGTTCCCTCAGGTACGAGCTCATACACTCGCACATTGTTTTCAGACCATTTGGTACTCGACTGAATAGCTTGTACATGCAAGCCAGATCTGAGAGTAAAACATGAAGTAAAAAAAATAATAATGATAATAAGACAAAGGATATCAAGAATTCAATCAAAACAAAACCTATTATTAGACATATTTACCTTCCGTCTTTCCATTCTTGAGCATATGAACCAAGCCAGAATTCTCCATCTCCACAATAGTTTTCATATGTTTTGAAATAAGCTCCCTTTCCACTACCTTAACGATTGGCTCTTCGGTTGACTTGTCTAAGCAGTGCATAACTCGCTCAATCTCTTCATTGATCCTAGCCTCGACCTTCTTTATGTAGACGCTGGCACTGTTTTCTGCCAGGAACTTTTGGCTCTCCATCTGAAAAGATAAAAAATTAATGGGGCTGTTTTACTGTAAATACGACAAACGAGTGCACAAAGGCATCAAGCGCAAACTAACCTGGAAGAATTCAGCTGACATGTCTAAGAAGGGGCATTCGAAGTCCTCCTCGTATACAGATCTACCGTCCAGGCCGAGAATCATCAGCATCTGGCAGGCGTTTCTGATGGCGCCCCTGCAGTTAATGGAAGAAAGGAAACAAACAAAAGCCTCGAGTTACATCAGACTTGCTGATTCATTCAAGATATCTGGCTATGCGTCCGGAGAAGGAGCACAGGAGCATACCTGTCTACAACTTCCCCCTTTCTTTCCCGCGCAATCATGTCCAGCAACGTCTGTCGTAGGTGGTCCCGAATGCAGCCGTAGCGTACCACCTGGTCCCTGAATATGATTAGGCCGAGGTTGTATACATTCTCCACGTTGTTTTGTTGAACATAAACCCTATCCTAAAAGAGAGTTAGAAAAAAAGAGACACAATGACTTTGCTCAATTTTAATGTTACGTTTTAGCTTGTGTTATAGCACATATTCCCCACTGTATTCTTTTAAAAATAAATTGTTGGAGTTCAATAAAAGCTAGCGTTGTCATCTCAGAATATGACAATTGATAAAAGAAAAGAAAACAGAGTCCTTGTCAGTCAGTAGCTCATAGATTCCAGTATATCAGGCACTATTCATCTATTGCCTTTCTTCTTCAAACTTTGAGGCAGGGTTAATATGGTCCAAACAGACCACATGACCTTTAATGTTTAGTCCCAAAACATTCAGCTAATTTATTTTGCTTCTGGAAAGTCTGATTATTTTATTATGCAAGCTTGAGAGTTGTTTTCTTCCCCTTAATCTAATATGTGAGGGATCTCAGAGAATGAGTAGGATTTTGTAGTGATGTATTTTTTTTAATGCTCTTATATATTAGTTAACGCTTTGTGTGTGTATGCGAGATGCAAGAAAGTTCTGGTGTTTTAGTCAGCTGCAGCACTTACTTTTTCATAATCTTTGCACCAAAAACAAACAAAACAAATTGTTTAATAATTCTATGTGGGTATGACCTAAAATACAAACATACTGCTGCGCATACATTAATGTGTAACATTTCCTGTAGTTCAGGGTTTATTTCATCAGAAACAAGTATATGAATGTTCCAAATCTTCAATAGCTTAAAGGAGCAATTAATCAATTATTATTATTTTCTTGAATTTACCTTTGAGAGACTGTTAAGTAAGTAGTGCTTTGATCTCTAATCTTGAAACCTGTTATGTTTCAGAACTGGCTAGGCTCCAATTACAGTTTGCCATATTGTGATGCAAGGCCAAAGGAACTGAAATGAGTTGTTAGCATTTTCCTTTTTGAGTTTCTGATGAGCGGATGTCTTTTTGGTTTTGAAGAAACTGAAAATTGCAGCAGGGAAAAACGTTGGAGGAAGTTTATTAAGCATACTTAATGCATTGTCTTCTTCGTTGTCATCTAGCTGGAAATCTACTTTACTTCCTTGACTGCCAACTTTAAGTGTTAATCACTTGTTAAATGAAACAACAGCATGATACAAACTGTCACATGTAGCTTCACTGCAACTACCAATTTGAATTGACCTTCACAATGTATCAAATCGCAATCGTCGTAATATCCACGTGAACAACATTGCAAACACAAGCGACTGTTTCAATGCAATATTTGGTAGAAAACTATATTTCATGTATCATGCATTTACTCTCTGCACATTGATTTTTTTTTTTTATTAGAATGGACTATAAAGACCTATATCTGATGTATATGTTTTAGTATATGAGACAGTTATACCACCATTGTTTATAGGTGAAGTGGAAAAAAATGGGACTAATCATAACCAACTGGTCTTTGAAACTTTTACCAAGGTTTAAGTGATGCTTGTGACATTGATGAGAATCTGCTTTTAATCAGATTCTTGGCACTATAAAAAAATCCACATGATCTCAGGTCATAAACTGCAGATTACCATCATATCACTAATATTTAAGCTCCATTTCAATTTCATGTGAAAATTAGGCTTTTTGAAGGAAAATCATGTATACATAATATTTAACCTCAAGTATCAGTAAGACATACATTTAGTGATTTAGTAGATACAATAAAGACGAACAAGTAGTTTCAATCTCTTTTTTGACATCAACGGAGAAATAAAAGCAAAAGTGAGTTGATTTTACAAAACAGCCCAAAGACCCATGGTCTAAATAAAGAAAGAAAACATTTACTCAGATAAATTTACTTCTAAAATGGGAAAAATGTCTTATCTGAAACAAGTACATTGCCATCAATAATAAGGATTTATTTACTTAAAACAAGTCTCTATATCTTATTGAAAAGTTACTTGTAAGTTAGTTTTGTCTTATTTCAAGTATACTAATATATTTGCCCAAGAAACTTGACCAAAAATATGTGGTAAGATTTTGTGTTTTTACATTGCAACAACCTTATGATCCATGGGCTTAGTTGTCAGGCTTCAGACAATAAATACCAAACTTTACGGTTTTAATGAGTGTTTTTTTTTCACTGATAATCTCTTACATAAAAGTTTTTTAAGGAAACCAAGACTGATCACAACAAGTCTGGTCTTAAACAGTCCTCTAAACAAGTTGATCAAGGTGTACCATTTCTTTGAAGATGATGTAATCTTTTATAGACTTGATTTATGTTCATCTTAAGGCAGGTTTAGAATTATGAGCACAAAATTATCTTTGATATTAAGTTAAACAACAGTCGGCCCGCTGCCAGTCAAAAACCAGAAAAGCGTGAAGCAAAACGACCCCAGTAGAGCACTGTGATCTCCACACTGACTGGGCTATTGTTTTAGCCTACGCTTGCGCTAATCTCAAGGGATCAATCACTCGAGCACAACCACACACACATTTTGTTCTTGCTGTTGGCAAAGGTAATGTAAATGGTTCTGCCAGTTTTCCGATTAAACAAACGTGCAGACAAAGCTTCATTGTTTTAGTCCACAAATAATTTAAGAACAGAATTCCTACCATGTACATAAGGATGTCTCTGATCATAACCATAGCAGTTTGATGGTCATTCCAAGCCTGGTTCAGTGTTTGCAGAAAGTTATTGTTTAAGGAGTTTAGAACATCTTCCCGTACCTAAAAATAACACAAACAACCAAATCAAGTCACGTCAAGCCAATTTATCTATGGTGGGGCCAGTACAAATTACATTTTTATGATGACTTTGTTGAAGAGAAAAGCAGTATCTTACTTTGTTGATGAGGTGCTCTGTGACCACTTCCCTTAGGCCTGTGTAGAGCTTCTCTCCGTGCTTGTGCAGCACCATGGTGTAGGCATTCCTGTAAAGCTCCTCAAAGCTCAGGCCACTGTTGTTCTTCCTCTGAATCTCCTGGATGGCATTTTTCAGAAGGTCCCAGATGTTATTTACGTATTTCTCATCCATCGTCATCTGTGGGACACAAAAAAATAGTGAAAAGTTGTGGTTTGGAAACATCAACTGATCTAAATCGGTAAATCGTACGAGCTTAGCAATATGAGACTTTATTCTTTCAATACAATTTTAAAAGATTAGACAATTTTCAAATATGTTACATTAAACATATGTCCTAGTGTTGCTATAGATCTATAGTAATTACATGCACTTCCTTGTCTAAACGTCTTCTCTAAGTCAAGTTGGTTTAATTAGATGAGCAATTATTCATACATAAAATACCAGAGTACACTTCAACTGTAACTGTTGTCTCCTGTTTTCATCTATTTAAAGGTGCATTTCTGTGCAAAGCAAGAAATCCTTTCATGTTAGAAGCATGTCAGGTATTGTTGCAGTACTTTCCCCATTTCAGCTTGGAAAGCTTGGACCAATGATTACAGGTATATGCCAGCAACAAATGAGTCAACAGCAGAAAAATTTATTTGTGCAAAAAAAAAAAAAAGAAATCCTAAGAAAATAGAGCCACATGCAGGGTTGATCACTATTTAATCACTGTTATTGAATAAATAAATTGTTAGGGACATGTACATTTGAACAAAAGCAACAAAACTATTGGGCTAAAGTAATATAAACAATATGGGACATACAGGAGATCCAGGCAGTGCAGTGCACAAAAAGAAATTGAAACAAGTGTTTCCATGAGTAATGCCGACTTCATCTCTCATAGCATAGTTTTAACTCAGTGATGCCGTTTTGTCCCTAATGTCATTAAATGAGTCATCTTGGAGTGAACAAAAGACTTAAACTGATTTTTGCAAGGGACACATTGGTCACTTCAGGAAGAAAGAGTCACACAATTCTACTTAAAAGCAAAGGCTTAATGACTGTTGTGGTTCAGCTTGTCATGCACACATCTTTGTGGGGGGCCCAACATAAAAAATAGAAGTATGCCCCATTGATTTAAACTTAGCTATAACACCTTATTCTTCATGTTACACTACAAAAAATTCTTTACAACACATAAACAACAACAACAACAACAAAAAGGATGCAGGAAATAACTTACACCTTGATTTTTAAGGAATAATAAAATAAAGTTTTTGCAAACTGTTTTTCTCCTTGTTTGTAGGGAGACTACTTAAAAGAGTTCTGGTCTATCTAAAAGAGTAATATTATATCCTCAACAATGAAGCATAACTTTTGGTTGAAATTGGGTCACATGCAATAATCAAACATTTATTCTAATCACTGAAAAGGGTGGATCACTCAGAGATTATTTGCTGAACATGTTGAAATATCTAGAAACAATTTATGTGATTTTAGATCCCAACTTTTTTATTTATTTTAAAGGTTTCAATGGAAATTGGAGGACATAAATTACCCCAGAAATACAATCTTTCAAACGAAATCCCTGAGTCAACTTTTAGGCTCCATACAGGAACCATGCATCATTGAAAATTTGTTTTAAGACTCGTTCACATTAAATCGTTTACTTTGACATACACTCATTTTCATCTCCACAGTTCTAATTTTTATCTCCACTTCAGAACTTAGGTTAGACACGCATATTCATGCTTCATTCTCAATAAAGAGCCACTGGGTTTCAAATGAATTCACTCACATGAGCAAAAACCCTTATGCACACAGTCCTAGGAAGCGTGAGCGGTTATTATAACGTAATGATACTGGTTGACAGACTGACAGAAACTTGGCAAACGTCATGCCAGCTAACAGGCCTGCTACTAACGAGCTTATATTTGAAGTTTCCTCACACATGCTAGCATTAGCTCGTGACAAATAAACGGTAATATTTTCAAACCGATAACGAAAATAATGTGCCTGAACCATAATAATTAAAGCCTCAGTGCCTCAGATGATTTGTTCAGGCAGTTGTAGTTTCCCCCTGACAATGACGTCTATTTTTTCGTCTGAGATGCTAGTTAGCTGACAGCTACAAACACAGAGATCTTTCATTTCCAACGCCCTACTTTTAAAATCAGCGTCCGTCTAATAATACTCACAGGAAAGGCTCGTATCCTCATCTTGGTGTCCTTCTTGGTGCCGCCTTTGAGGTTGGACATGATTACTTAGAGCGACTTTCGTTACTAAGTTGACTTAAAGACTACATGAAAGGCAGCTGCTAGTCTGCTTTCTGCACCCGGACAGAAAAAAGGACGCTTAATGGCCTCCCTTATGGGAATGCGGTCAGTATCTGCGTTCGTTACACTGTTGTCAGTCGCTTTCCTCAGAATGTTTCGGCTAATGTTTTAGCTTGTGTGCAGTGATGGCGGCCGAAGTGAATAGTCTTCTCCACTGCGCAATCCGGAAATCTCGCGAGAGTTGTAGAGTCACAACAACGACAGGTGCGTGCCACAGGTTGACTTTAATAGTTTGAACGACTCCCGGTCCCACTTAATTTTTGAGGTTTATCGTTGTAAGTATTAAACGTTTTCCTGGTTTACAGTAAAACTCAATTTATTCAGAAGTAGCGTGACCAGAAAAATTCTCCATTTTGTCGTTGGAACAAAATGTTTTATGCTGTTGGACGTAAATCATTATTTTTATTTGGCTATAAGCTACAAGTAGCTAATTAACATTAAGATTTTTTTAGTCTTTATAAAATTATTCAGATCTATCAAGAGGATTCAAACTCAGTTAACCAAGTCAAGTACATGTTATCTATCATTATTTAACTGATAGATAATACGTTCAGACCAACAGTTATCCCAAACTCTTGAAAACAATAACAATATAATCACATTTTTTAGCTTATCTGCCATTGTTTTTCAGTTCCTCTGCTGCACTCTAGTGTCCAGTATTTCCAGCTTCATGTCTGTATTTTTATCTATCAAGCAGAAAATCACTTTTTCACAGATCTGCTTGGCTGAGATCTTCTGCTCACTGCCAGCTGAAACTGCTGCCTTTCATTCTATTCATATGTGGAGGTAACCCTGTGAGAGACCAATGATTAATAAAATTAAAACATACTGTATATCTAAAACTTTTAGTAACGTGATGTTGACAACAACCTTTCAAGGTTAGCGAACATATTTGCTTAAAAACACAATTTAAACTCTAGTTGTTAGGTAAATTACACAACTAGACAAATAGGGATCTTTTGCCATGACTAAGAGATGTCTGTATGTGAAATTTAGTGGTGCAGTTTATGCCAAGGTGATATCTTCAGCATTTTGGACTTTTGTTGTGACTATAAACAGAACTCTTGCTCACCCATTCGACTGCCAAAAGAATCATAATATCAAGTTGCGTGTTTATTTGTGTTGTGTTGAACAGCACCTAACACACTACAAGTTCCTCCCATTCCACAGAGTAGTGTGTAAGATGTTTGTCCGCCGATAGCAGCCCGCTCTGCAAATCATAGATAAACTCCACATGCTGCTGTTGACATTCAGACAGCCTACAGAACAGATAAGCATTATGACTGAAGAAATGAAAACCCAGCTAAGTTTGCTTAACATAGTCAGAAATCAAATGCAAGAGATTCTTTTGCAGCACAAAGAGCAATACTCGAGACATGTACATGAAAAATGTGTTTGTAAAAAAAAAGTGTATTTATTTTTCATGCTATGTCATATCTTAGATCTCCAGCAGGTGGTGTGTGCTGTACTGATAGGTTAATGCAATTACATCTAATGCAGTCAAGCTTCTCTCCAAGTGCAAGCACATGACACGTTTTCCATCAGCAGGGTAAGCCCAAAAGATAAAAGTATAAAGTTGCACATCTGAAAGCAGAGACGCATTGATTTTTCCTCTTTTTTTTCAGGTGATTAGAGAGGCAGAATTTAAGACGTTGCTTCTGATTTCAGCTTCTTTCCTTGCTGCTACCTGCTTTGCAAACATGACACCAACAGGTCAGGACAAATGCATCAGTCTTCAGAATCCTGCGCTCATCATTTTAGCCGATATGCTGTTGACCTGGTGCCAGCACTGCAAAACAGGACAAGTAATTTAATTTGCCATCACCGCCAACCTTGAAGAGAGGAATGTAGGCTAGCAGAATCCCAATTGGGAGGTATGAAGAAAATTTGCTAGCGACTGAGAAAGAGGTTAGGTGGATCTGTATGTTGTGTCACATCCACGTCTCACCTCTAAACATGTGGATTTGCCCTTTAGCTTTACGAGAATAAATTCTAAAATAAAATCCTTTGCTAAATTATTGTTACCCCTTGAACTTTTTCTTAATTTTTTTTTTAACTACAACCTGCATCGTGCCATATATAATTTTATGGAATAGACCAAAACAAGGTTGTGCATTAATGAGAAAGCTGCATAGGTTGTCATATGTTGAATAGAAGTCAAAATCTGAAAGGAGGACGTACATTTGTATTCCGCCGTTTATCAATGCTTCTTTCCAAATTTTTTGCTGAGTATGTGTTGCTTGGTCTTTGTTATTGAGCTCTGACAAACTTCTGAAACCTCTGCCGACACACTGTTTTCATAGTAAGTTTAAATTACACGCAGGTATCCTTGCTTTACTTATTAGGTGAGTTGTAAAGCCAGTTAGCTTTCTTGTTTTCAGAGTATCAGAGTAAAAGAGCAAAAATAAATGTAAGCAATCATTTTCTTTCCGTTTTAAAATCACGCACTACTTTGTATTGTTCTACAACGTCAAAGCAAATTGAAAACACATTAAAGTTTTTTTGATTTGACAATAGGTGAAAAATGTTTAGTTGAATCCCTATTTCTGCAAGACACTGTAACATCCATTCACCCATTTTTTATATCTGCAGGCTATAAAAAAGCTGCTGATGCCTTTCTCCAGAAGTTATTGGGGGTCATAAAATAATACCAGTAGAGTTTGAAAAATAATGCACAAAGCTCTTACCCTTCTGCAAAAAGTTTCTTCTGCGTGTGCTAAAACACTTACACATACCATATTATAAGCATGCACAATTAAGTGTGACTGGGCCTTGAAAGAACCAGTTCCCTGTATAAGAGCAGATAAAAAAAGTAGACATTTCTACATTTTTTTTTATTTTTTTTTTACTAATGACACGTATGTTTATCAGTCTAAGGAAGTGTGTGACCACATATTTTAACTGTTTGTTTCAAAAGGCTTTGTGGCAATTTGAAAATAACTTATCTAAAAAAAGAGGCTTTAACATTATGCAACTGTGTCGCCATTTTGCCACACAGACTCTAAGACAGTGAAGATGTGGAATGAGGAGGTCTGATGAACTGTCCGACCTCTAAAGAAACACAAATGTTTGGGTATTTTGCAACACATTAGCAACATTCCCAGTCCTAGTCATCATCACCCAGAGTTAGCAAATGGAACAATGTCCTCTTCCAGCCATGTGAGGTGAAATGACTTGATTATAATTGGAGTCATGACTTGTTACCATATTGAGCTCACATCTTAAATTACCCTAATGGGTCACAGTTTAGTATTGGTCATAAAACTAAATATAATGCTCAAGAGACTAAGTTGTTTAACAGCACTGTGGTTACTGCTGCACTTGGCCTGAAAGTACAACGCAGAGAGACGAGAGGTTCTGCCATTGTGCTATTTTTGTAGATTTTAAGTTTAAGCTGTGTGAATTGATCTTGTAGCAAGCCAGTGTTTCAAATAGAAGGGTTTTATTTTACCAACTGTTTGCACAGTCTGTAATGATAAAGCTCATAACCAGAGTCCTATTTAACAACCTCCACAGCGACACTATAATCATAGGCTACATTTGTTTATCTTTTCCTCTTTTTTCCATCACTCCACTCTTGCCATTCTTTGCATTCATGCCTATCTTTCTCTCTCCTCTCCCTCTCTCTGCCTCCCTACAGCCCTCTTCCACTTGTGTTTATCTTAATTTCAGCTAGACCAATCCCGTGCTGTGCAGGACCCGCTACTGGAGAAAGTGTTTGTTGACTTTATGGCACAGACTTGCACAGCTCTGTAGGGGAGCAGACTGTTATTTATGGCTCAAGGCCTCATGTGATTGGCTGAGGAGGGATATAATTATGTGGGGAAATTTTAAGAATCACAATGGCTTCCATGTTGAAATGACTGGTTGCTAGGTTACTAAGTAAGGAAGATGTTTTTAAGTGAGTTTCAAATACTGTTTTAGTTACTTACCATAAGCCCATTATAACAAAACTTCTTAGTGTCGAATAACCCCCTTAGCAGTTTATGGTATTGTGAGATTGTTCGTCATACGTTCTCATTTTTTTTTTAAGTGTGACTTTATGCACTAAAATGACTGATGCTAAGAAGCTAGCAGAGACATTTTTTAGGAACTAATTTGGTCCCAAAGAGTCGAACAGTGCTGTCAGGTCACAGCAGGAAGGTTCTTGATTCAGCTCAGGAATTTTGTACCCATTCCTTGACTCATGGTGTAGGATTTCTTTTCAAAATATACAGTATTTTTTGTTATGTGTATCAGCCAGTCAGGTGTAGGTCTTAAAAATGGATTAATGGACAACATAATCATGTAAAAAAAAAAAATCTAAATTCCAATCTGAACAGTGACATAAGCAGATGACTTGTGTGTAGAAGTGTGCATATCTTTATGTCTAACAACAGTCTCTGGATTTTGCATTTGCTTCTGCTTCCGTATTATGCATGTTGGTTGTACAGGGACCTCTGACAGACTAATGGGATTAATTTGAAACACTCTTCTACTTTGGGTGTTTTATACAAATGAAGCAAAATTACAAACATGCATTTTTCGGCCTGCTACGCATTGTGAGGTACTTCACCACAGCAGTGTGGCTAATCCTGTTTTGTATTCCATACCATGACTCATGTGATCACTGTCTTCAATAATACATGTGCGGCCATATCACGAGAAAAAAAACTGCACGATCTGAGGGGAATTGAGGCTCAAAGAGTAATCCTCATCTAATCCTTTTATTTTGAATACATAGAATGCCACAGTTAATGGAGTGATGTGTCTATTATTTTCATAAATGCACTGACTAGCAGTAATGCCTTGCCCTTTTTGTACTACCATGTGTTGTCAGACATACATCAACAAACAGATTGTGCTCATCTGTTGTTTGTTTCTAAAGGACATGCTTGGCGTGTCAGAGTCATTAACTATGATTCCTCCTTTTCTATGCATTGGCAGTGCAGACGTTTATGTAAGTAGATAATTGAAACATTTTAAGCGCAAATGAAAGTACTATGTTATGCATCAGTGAGTTATAATATGTGGAGTTACAGCTCTACTTTCACCCTCTCTACATCTCTTTGTCACATGAACCTCAGCCAGATGACTTCTATGCCTGCAGCGTCTAGTTACAGTGAAGGTTGGTGTTATTAAAGATTATATGACAGTGTCAGGGCCTGGCTAAGTGGAGGGTGCCAGCATAGACTCTTAGATAGGTTGCCTCTTCTCACCTAATTACCAGTGTGATTTTATTACAGGTTGCTCTGATTCTGGCTTGGGATCCATTTGCCGATCTGCCTACATATCTGGTGACAGTTGGGGAAAGATAAGGCACTCGTAAATTAAGGTGAAATAAACTTGTTGAGTTGTACTTGGTTTCAATTTGCTTCAGTTTATAACTTTTAGATAACGGCAGTTGTAGAAATTGCACATTCTCAAACAATTGTATCTCTTCACATTAAGATAAGAATGTAGTGGTACCACTTGTGGACCAAAGTTTCCAAAGAGGTTTTAAAAGGGAAGGGTCTCACTCTCGCTCTCTCTCTGTCTCTGATGGCAGCTTGCAATGCTGGGGAGGCTAAATTAGGCCCAATTTTACTGACTTCCAGCCCTGAAGTCACAGCAGCCTTTCAGAGAGTGGGCGAGACTGCTGCTGCCGGGGGCTCTGCGGTAAGTTAAAGGAATATACGTTTAAAACTAAGAAAGGTTTTGTAATTTACAGTTGATTTGTCATTGTTGGTGTATATAGGTCAAACTACAAAAAATAAATACATAGTATTGTTATGAAAGAAGCAAATCTTTTTATATATTTTACCATGTTGACCTTTAGGTTTAAAAATTGTACTTTTTAATTGGAAGCTGATCTAATTAAATGTTCATATTTCAAAAGTCAAGAAGTTTTTTTTGTAATTTTTTAGCTTCATGAAAACTTTCATTATTAGTTACAATTTGCACGTTGTTATTATTGTAAAATAAAATTATTTATTTTATCAAGCAATACCTTTTTCTTTCAAATTAAAGTATTATGTACCGCCTTACAAACAGTGGACAATTAATTAATTTATTTGAAAATATACTGTAGCAAAAGAAAAATAAATCAGTCAGAACTTTTTCTGTTTTAGGTTAGTTAGCATTACCAAAAGTATTTATATTCCCTCCACAAGCTTCTCAGCACAGTTTTCTGGAGTTTTGGCCCATTCCTTCATTCCAAATTGGTGTAACTGAGTCTTCTTTATTGTTCCCTAGCTCCTTTTTGCGCTATTTACAAATATTCCATGAGACTAAGCTCTGGACTTTGAGATGACTGTTCAAAAAATGTACTTTGTCATCTTTAAGCCACTTCGCAACTAACTAATTCAGCGTTGTGCTGTGTCTCATTGTCTGTTTGGAAGATCAATTTGTGCCCAAGCTGTAACTTCCTGGCTAATGTTTTAAAATGTAGCTTCAATCTTCAATCAGGGCACAAGTCCTTCCTGTACTATCACACGCCCTCAAAATGATGCTAACACCCCTATAATTAACAGACTATGTCCTCAGGCTTGCCAGCTTTCACCTTTTCCTCCAAATAATCTCCTGATGGCCATTATTACCAAACACTTAAATTTTGTGTTGGCAGACCACTGAAAATGTCTCCATTGGTTTTAATACTTATAATTATTGAAAAATGATCTTGAAAGGCCACTAGAAATTGTATAAATGGTTAAACTAGACTTGTTGAAAGTCCAAAATTCCACTCCTGTTCAATTCCAGTTCTGTTTGCTTTAAGACAGCAGATTGAATTTACTTTTTATTTGTTTGACATTTAGAATAGATATTAGGCAGTACTTTTGTGTATCATTTTTGCAAAGAAGCAGCCCAGTTTATTTAAAGACGGCTTAATGTAAAAGTAATGATTTTTATTTGGCCCAATTGGGCTGTTAAGCATATTCCTTCCTTTTGTTCCTTATCTAGAAGAGTATTTTGCTGATGAACTGCTTGCTTCCCACCTCCTACTCTCTCACTTATTTTTCCCACTTTGCTGTGCTGTCCTGTGTGATTGACCGTGTCTCTTTCTCTGCGCTGGCAGTTGGAGACAGGTGCTGAGTGCTGCTGAGTGTTGCTGCGTGTGTGGGCCCCAGAGGCCTGGTTCAACATTCCAGTGAAGGTTTGATAGACGTAGTCCTTCTGGGAGGAAAAGGAGTGGAGGAAATGCAGCACTGGTCTACGCAGGCGAAGAACCGAAGGGGTAAGTGAAGCCCAGTAGAGTGCGCGTGTGCATGTGGATGTTTGTGTGTGTGACTCAGCGACACCCTACAAGCCCTCTGTGTCCTAATGTATCATTTAGCTTTACAGCTTATCTCTCAAGCTGCAAACTGACCTAATGTCACATACTCTTCCTTTTTTAATGCGCTCTTAGAAGCATTTCTAAGCATGCATAGACAGTGAGACTCCTTTTTATTAGTCACATACCTCAAAATATATGAATGTAGATGTAAAAATGTACTCTTAAATTATTAAAAATATTCACTTTTTTGTTGGCACGATGATGAAGTTGTTTTGTGAAATCCACTGGTATAAGTTAATGCAGCATAAATGTGTTGAAGAAAAGGACATAACTCATAACCTGACGACTAGAAGTCACATGATTGTACTCTACACACTTTAATCGAAAGCTGTACTTGCTTGTAGCAGGTGCTTCTCAGAGTACGCACGTTAAATGCGAAGAGTGCATGCACAGTTGTGCAAATGGAGGGAAAGAGGAAGTTATAAAAAAAAGGGGATCCTGAGAGAGGCGGGCAAAAATAACAAGGTGACCATATTTGGCATGAGTTCATAATGCAAGCAGAAGATGCAAATGAGATAAAGGAGCTGTTGTCATGGAGACTTGATGTTCCGCAGTGATGGCTTGCAGTAAACCTGACCACATTTGCGGTATGGCCGTTGCCAAGCAGACGGTACTATTATGAGAATGTGAGTGAGTTAGAGTGAGAGAAGTAGAGGAAGGAAGGAATGAAGATGTCAGTTCGTCCCACAATGCACTGCACCAGCATGACCTGCATTGAAGCGGCTTGGTCTGTCCCAGTGGCACGTCAGCGATAGACAGACACGCAGGTAAAACTTCTGTCTATAAATCTATCTGGAGGATTTATATCTGTATACTGACTCGGTGTTAAACTATTCCTAAGAGTATTTATTGTTTTGTTTGTTGTTGTGCTTTAGTTACTTTCTACAAGACTTACAATACGAATCTAACATAAACTAATTTAGCTATTTCTCAAATTCTTTTCTCCACTGTAAGTAGAATTTGTGTGTAAGGAGCGTATAATGGTTATATATTTTATCTGCTGACTGCATTCAGACAGAAAATGAGATAAAGTTCCAACGTAAAGGTGTTTCCATTTAGTTTTATTTTATCTCCAAGATAAGCTCAAAGCTCAAACAGTATGTGCTCTTAAATACTTTGTTGTCAGATGGGGGCAAAGCAGACTGCTATTTCCTTAGTCTGTATTTCAGATCTGACAGTTTGAACTGCACCTGCTTCCCACCACTGTGTCAAAATGGAAAAAAAAAAAAACTTTAGAGAAAACCACAAAGTATGCACCAGGCACATGCTACCTCAACTTGACAAGAAGAAGCGCATTTGTTTAACTTTTAACTTGTTATAAACAAAGAGAGAGCACTTTTGCTTTGGTCTCTGGGAAACATATTTTTCTGTCATTTTGCAGCCTGTAAACGGGACCGTTTTAAATTCAACCCTAAGCTGTTTTCATTTGATTCTAAATCATTGTGCTCTTCCAGTTGTTGTGATGGTCTGTAATGTGATTGTAATGTGTACTTGGAGACCTTATGATGGATGAGCCTTCAGAGTTTGGCTCACAGAAGCTCTGGGATGTCTCCTCAGACCAGTGAGAGTTCACATCTGCCAACCAAAGTCATTTACAGAGGACTGACAAATAGCTCAGCCCTGAGATGATATGAAAGCATAAGATGGAAAGTTGCGTTCATTAGGGATGAGGTAAAATATGAGAGGACATGTGGAGGTAAAACTTGATGTGAGGACTTTTTTATTTGACTGAGACAAATGAGTCACACATGAAAAGCTGTTGCTGCCAAGATTAAATTATGACTTTAATGGACTATCGAGATTTGTAGAGCTTCTTTATAAAATTAGCTCAAGAATACTCTTAGTTTTACTTTTTGATAATTATAAGCCTGAAATGATAATTTTAAAAGATACAAATCCTAAATCAAATATTTGGACTCAACAAAGCAGAGACAATTTCACCTTAATGCATTGTGGAGCTGACGTTGTTGGAGTTAATTTTCGCGATTTGCAAAATCTAACAACAACATTTTACTTATGTGTTTAGGGGCTGAGTAGCTGGCTATTTCACTTTTCTTGCTGGCGGAATTCCCCTTTTAGTTTACCACTTACTCACTTCTTCCTGTTTTCGGTTGGTTATCATCGCTTGTGTGTGAACAGTTTTCTCAGATTCATTGTGTTTATTCATGCTGCTCTCACTGAACTCCACAGAGAGGAGTAGTCACAGCACCCTTCTGTCTGTAAGACAAGACATATGAAAAAAAAGATTAAACCATTTGGTTAATGTCATTTGGAGAAATATGTAGAAATGAGCAAAGTTCAGACATTTGTTTTTAGACTTGACTCAAACTTTTGCAGAACGAAACCTTAAAATGTTGCGCGTCAGACTAAATGTGCAAATGTTTCGTGAATGCAAAATGTGTTTCAGTTGTCAGATCTATGTTTGGATCGGTAGGGAAATAGAACTGCGTATAAAGAAGACATTGAGGCTGCGTGGCTTTTTAAGACAAAGCTTTTTTCCATGTTTGGATTTAAGCTATTGTGATATGAGCTACCAATGGCAGTATGATGCATAGTTCATAAATATATGAATAAGATAGCAAGGTGGATGAGTGAAAGAAAGATGCAGAGGCAGTAGCACACTGTCAGCTGCTGCAGAAAAGGGGAAATTCCACGTCAGTGTTTGAGTTTCACAGGGACTTTAGACCTAATGCTAGTATGTGTAAGAAAATCAGTCACTGTTTCAAATTATGGGTCAAGAAAAACTTGCCTTCCCTCCAAAGCTAATGTTCCGATAATTTAAACCAGCATTCCGACCGGATTGCTCCATAATAGGAAGTAGTTCTTTCCAACACTACAGACTAACAGCTGGTAACAGATAAAGGCACATAAAATTCAACCGCTTGTTATATTTTGCATAACAAAATGTTTTGTGCTTTCTCACTGCATCACCATAATTCACTATTGGGTATAGTGAACTATAAGACATTGGCCCCTGCTGCTGACTTAACTACAAATTAGCACCAAGGATTTAAGGGACTGATGTGTAAATTCGCCATGACTTATCACCATGTGTGGAGCGATGCAACATTGGATCTAGTTTGCTCAGACTAGTTAAAGGAGGACAAACAAACATTTGAGTTTTTTTACAAGACATACTAGGAAATACTGGGGCTGTGTAGTTTGTATGTTACATCTGCAGTAATATACATATAACAATATACAATTTTCTGGGAAAAAGAGTGAGAATTACCATAGATTTTGGGTGTACAAAATGTAATGTCTTCAAAGGAAATGCCTTCACCTTTCAGTTAGAACTGAGGAAGCACTTCAAACAAAAGGTGCTTGTTCAGAACCTATTAAAAGGTTATCCTCTCAAGACCGGATGTCCACAGACATCTTTTTTAAAATTACTTTTAAAGGCTAGCTAATACTCATCTTTACTTAGTCCAATGACATAAGATATGGACTGTTTTTTTATCTGACAGACCTGCTGCGAGTCAGTCTTAGCAAATATGTTGGCTTGTCTATATATTCAACTCCCTGAAAACCATTAAACCACATCTGGATATCAGTAGACATCTTTGAGTAAACACCCTTTCACCTTTCAACAATGTTTCCATGTTGTTTAGATGGAAGACAACATAATCTTTTCCACGTTGATTGAAAATCCTCTCTGAAGATTGTATCTGATAACTCTACTGGCTTCTTTAATTTTGGGTAAATGTACAGTAGTTGTTCCCTAAGGCCTTGAGGCATAGAGGCACAAACTAACAGTTTAAGACCATAACTCCTATCTCAAAACTGTCACAGCTACTTGACAGCGAAGGCTGTTTTATGGAACTCTAAACCAGATATTTCATACGTTGGACCTTGAGGAGTACATTCATTCAGCTTTTAGATGTGTCTCTGCTTTAACTTTCCAGAATTAACAATTAGATTGTTAGACGAACGCTGTAGAACGCAATGCCATGCAGGAGATTAAATGCTGGAATCAGTTCAGCCCTTTGGTTCAGGTGGGTTGTACCAGACACATCTAAAAGTTGCTGGACACTCATCCTCAAAGACCAGAGATTGAGGTCCATGGTTTAAACCATTAGAGACTGATGATAATGTTCAGGGGAAATGGAGGTAACAGGTGGTGCAACACCAGAGACCATTTTGTGTGAAATATGTATGAAGAACAACACATGTAAAGCTGTGGTCTCCAAACCTGGTCCTCAAGTAACCTTGCCTGTTTAAAGGTACTTAAAACGGTGTTTCCATAAAGGCATTTTGATGTTATTGACGTTGGAGTTATTCTAAGACAGAACAAGTCTGTTTTGGTCTTGGACCATCAACGGTTTGATTAGTTGGTTTAAATCTGAGCCTTCGTATCTCGGAATGTTTTTACCATCTAAAAAGGTCTGAAAAGAAACACGAAACAAAAGTTGTTTTCATCTCAGCTGAGATACGAAGCAGTTAGCTCCAGCTTTCTGCCCAAACTCTTCTAAATTTTTACTAAATAAAGATACTATGAGAAATATATACTGCAAGTAAGATGTTTACTTCGTAATACCTGCTTTTTCTGAAACATCACTTTCTCAAATTCTGAAATATCCCCTAAAATATTTCAGCTACATGTGTTTTCTCAGCTAGCTCATTTTTAGGAACAACATAGAATTTCCTTTCTTTATTGAAGAAAATATTTAGTAAAGCAGTTTTAATATTTCAAACAAAACTATATAAAAGTTCTTTTCCTCTGATCACAATCAAGGAAAATGAGGTTTCGCAAGAGTATGAATGAAAAGAGTATCAGTAACAAAGCTCTGCTCGCAGCTTAAAATCTGGAAGGATCCCTTTTGATGCCAGGGCCTCTATCTCCTAAGCTACCGGATATTGCAGCATAATAGCTGAATTCAATTTTTAGAGGCTCCCCCCGACACAACAACTCTTCCCCGAATGCAAAGGTTGATGCACAGAAGCCTTGTGTCAACAGCCGTGCAGGAGATTTTGTAGCTGTATACGTTTTCCCACTTTTACTTTGTTCTTTATTAAGTTTCTGAAATGCAACAAACTTCCTCTATTTACCTTTTCTCCTCGATGTTACCTTAAATATACCACTAGTAGTATATCTAGAATATTACTACAGTGCAGGTCGGGTATGACTGGTGTACCGTGTGATGCTGTCGCAATGTGAGACTGAGCTAAGGGTTGCATGCCACAGCAGAAAAGCAGCTCGAAGGAGAAAGAGGGGAGCGGGGCAGAAGCCAGACATATTCTGTCACACACTCCCTGTAAATCTTTCCATACTTGTTTCCTCCACACCCCTTATTCTTTTCATTTCACCCAGCTTCCATTTTCTACCCAACTTTCACATACTTTACTCATAGTCTAACCTCATGGTCGTGATGTATTGCTTTTGGATGCCACCATCTCATTGTCCGCAATCTTTTTTTTTTTTTTAATGTTTATCTTGTTTCTTTATTTAAATTATTCTCTCATTCTTTTTTTTTCTTGCCCGTTTCCTCTCTCCTTCCCCAGTTTCACTGGAAAGGCAAGGGCAATGCTGCTGTAAGTGAGCCAGTACTTCCTGGTGTTGTTTTAGGGAGGGGGGGGGAGTGGGGGCGTGGCTGGCTTTGAGCGTAGGTTAGACAGAGGGAGAGGGAACTGCAGGATCTGTATGCTCAGTGCAGTTAGAGCTCCCTCCTCCTCCTCCTTCCTCCTCCTCCCCAGCTGTTGCTACTGCCGCCCAGCGAGCAGCACTTCCCTGCAGCAGACAGACGATCCAGAGGCTGGGGGATCAGTAAAGACACAACCCAACCCGTCTCAGCACAGCTCGGCACAGCCCGGCTCAGACGCTCGAAGAGAGCCTGGGGAGGGGATACACTGCAACACATTCACACACGCACGCACGCACTCACACGCGCGTGGAATCAGACACACACTCCTCCTCTCTCTCTCCCGTTTTCTCTCTCTCCCTCTCTCACTCTGGTGCTCGGTTCTGCACTGCTCCTTCACTCATTCGCTGCTGATTCACTCACTCCCTCGCTTGCCTCTCCTCTGCCAGTCGCTCTGTCTTGCTGCGTTCTGCCTGCCTTCCCCCTGCCCGCCTGCCTGCCTGAGAATGGTCCAGCCGGTGCCTAAGGGTCTGCTGTCGCGGCCTGTCTGAATGCGCGCATAAACACACAGAGCCAGTCGACACACGGAAGCTCACGCACACAGAACTGGAGAGCAATGTGAGAGGTAAGAGCTGGGTTCACCACCCTCCGCCCTGTCTTGTTGGTTTATCGAGATCTTTCCTCGTGTGCGAGCTTCAGGCTCCACTTTGCAAAGTAAGTCTCCAGGCAGTGGAGCGCATAGGTAGAGAGATAGAGATTCATTGCCTTTACAGTCTTCTGCTGCGAGTGGACTTCTATTTGTTATAGCTTGTTTTATAGAAATGAGCACACACTCACTGAAAGACACATTCTTGGCTCAAATCACACAGTCACACAACAACTTCTTCCTGAGGGTAGCGCTGCTTTGCGAGAAAATATGCTGGTGAGAGACTTTGGAGGGCCGTGGTTTTTCCAGGAAGCAGTGGAGAGGATCAATCGATCGCCCACTCAGCTTCCATTCCCTCCATCTGACTCAACGTTGGACATGTTGGAATCCTGCAGGGCATGGTAAACATTGAGAATGGTAACGATCTCTAAAGCATTGCCCCCGCCATCCCTTTCTTGCTGCGTCAGCCCAAAGGTGGAAAGCATGGCTTCATATCTTTGTGTGTTTTTAACATGCATGCTGTGTGAGCCAAACTCCCGCCCCAGCATATGTAAATTACATGTGACATGGGAGGCTACTGCTACCTTTTTTGGTGAGAGCTGTATTTCAGTACAGTAGAATGTTGCCAAGCATTTTTGGTCGCGGGAGAAGAGTGTGTTAGAGGGTGACTGTCTGTTGGAGGGTGTGTGTGTGTGTTGGCGGGTTTGTCTGTCTGAATGTTTTTATGCGTCTGACAGCAGGCAAGTAACGAATAGGGAGGAAGAAAGTTTAAGAGGCAACGAGGGACAAATAGGAAGTCCAAGTACATGGAGATAATTTAGTTGTTGATTTTTCAACGGGAGAGAAAGTAAGTGAATTTACACATTTTTAATGCTTTGAAGTATTGTTTGAGGTTCTTGTGTTGTGCTTTTCTTTCTTTAAAGTGCTGGCTTTGTTTTAGCTCATCTTGTCAGTTTAAAAGTCGCAAAAGTGCTAATATTTGTGGGGAAATGGTTTGTTTTGTATCAGAGTTACAGTTATTTTAGGTATGTGATCCATTCGCTTTGCATGTCCTCTTTCAGATTCCAAGAACACGCTGACCTATAGAAAATCATTAATTCTCGTACGTTAAAAAATATAAGTAATGTAGGAGATGTTTACAATTTACATAGAACTGAACTCTGGCCTCCATTCCTTTTCTCCCTTCTCGTTGTCTGATCTTCTCACTATCTCTGCCCTCCTCCTGTTTGCCCTGCTGGGTTTCTTCTTGGTGGTGTGTCTGTGGTTGGGGAAAGGGAGAGGAATGTTGTTGTTGTGACTGAGCTGGATTCATGGTTGCTAAAATAGTAGCTGTGCAATTTGAATTTGTGTAGACATGCGGACTAAAGTGTAATATACTTTAAAGAGGAGATCGTGTTAAAAGCCCTTTCTGCAGTAGACTTCTCCGAGTCGTTGCCTTGCTGTGATGTCAGAGCAACATACTGCTGTTGTCAGTCTTTGGTGCAGACTGTTGTCTAGTGATGTATGTCACATATGATTTAATCTGCCCTAAAGACAAGATTATGTGCATGGGTGAGTCTGCATTGACAGGTTAAGCCTGTATTACATGAGGAATCCTACACATGTTCCTATGATGTTATGACAACGTTTTAACCCCATCTGAGTGACACTTTCCCACAGCTTTTGTTGGTTAAGTCACTCTCCACTTTGCACAATCCTAGCTAAGCTAATAATAATAATTGACTGGAGCAGCTGTCAAAGACAGGACACAGCTCTGTATTACTCCTATAATTAACATGTCTTTAATCTTACATGATACTTATCTAATTCTTCACTTATCAACAGTTAATAATTTCAGGAGAGATAGATCAAATATTTGAGAGCTTCCTTTCACCCTCATTTACATCGCAAGTGTTTTTCAGGGAAGTCAGTACTTAGCACTATAATATTACTTAAACTGTGTTTGCTTCAGACTGTTACAAATATCTTCTAACGTTGGTCAATAAATGCATATTTAAAACATGCATTGGCCCAACTCAAAATTATCCTTCTCAGTAAAAGTATAGTAAACCTGCCCATTAAAGAAAACTGACTTTCTGGTTAAGAGTGTATTTCAAGTATACTGAACTTCGATGAACTTGATGTTCTTGGTATGCTGCTATTTCCAGACAGGTACGGATGCATGTATGTAAATAAATACAGCAGCAATCAGAAAGCTGCTGTGTAAAAGATTATGTAGCTCAACTTGGTTTTAGTGTTATTCTGATCTTTATATGATGGTACTTAATTCAGGTATATTCAACAGCAAAGAAAAGTCCCTTGAGATGACATTGGTGTGAATTTCTGCTCTGGAAATGCACCGAATTGACTAAATTGAATTAAATTAACTCAGAAGTGGAGCGCTCCTTGAAGAAGCTACTACTCTTCAGCTCTCACTGATTTTTACTGCGTAAACTTATGAGACTTAATATGTCTAATTGTGTCAGTTATCAACTGTCAGCAGTTGTTATTTTTGTACTTATGAAAGAAAAACAAAGAATATACCAGATGTACAGTAATGAGAAATAAACCTGCTTTAACATTTTTAAAATGTACTTCTATTCATTGTGTACATTTATATTTATTTCATTTATCACCACAAATAGTAACAAAAATGTAAGTCTTCCAAAATAGCATACTTTAAGCATACCAATACACAAACATACACAAAATTTAGAGATTAGTTTGATTACTAATACACAAGATTAATATACACAAGACTCTGAGAAATGAATATACTTAGGACCATGACTTTTTACTGTGGGCAGTGCATCAGCATAAACCAAAATAAAGTGTTACATGTGTGTTTGTACTCGGAAAAATATATTTTAAATAGAGAAATGCTATGGTTTTTTTTCTTTATTGACTTGTGAAGAATGCAATTATCTCACAAAATTCATCAGAATGAGTCAAACTACACACTTGATAAACTTTGATAACTAAGAATATATTTACAGTTGTGAGTTTATCTGGAAGCTCACCCATGTTGTTTCCTTTCTAAAAGTGCCCCTCAAATATTTCCATTTTTAAGTGCTACAAAACCATCTTCCTTTATCCTCCCCCTGGGCCAATATAAACAGTTAAATAACCCTCAAACACAGCACTTTGAGCAGAGCATGGCTGGAGACAGGATTCATTCTCACAGTGGCAGTTTTTCAACATCTTCTACTCTGTTTTTTAGGCAAGGCAGATAGGCAATTATGACAACAGTGTTTAAAAATATGACCTTCTCTATAGTGTTGCAAAGTATTGTCACTCTGTCATGGGGACGGCAAACCGAGCAGACCACAGCACAGACAACATAAACACTGTCTTGGCAAGCTGTTGGTCCATTACCATTTAGGTTTAGAGCGATATATAGCCTCCATTAAAATTACCGACCCATCTAGCACACGTCTGCAGAATCTCTCAGAGACAGTTGTTGATATCTGTTTTTGTAGGTCACAGTTATTCATACACATTGTTTATATTTCCAGTAACTACATAAACTGAATTTACCTTTGCTCATTTCTAGGCACACGCCTGTATGAGGTCCTAATGGTAACCTCAAGTTTAACGGTGTCACACTATTTGCACAAAAAAATTAAAGTTGCCCAACAACTATCCATCAATAATTTGCTTTTATCTAAAACAGAAAAAGAGCAATTATTTCTAACGCTGCTTAAAGAATTCTTATTACAACTTTTAAAAAATGTTTACAGCCTGTGTTCACTATTTAGAATTTTATACACGGATTTGTAAACCCTCCTCTAAATGTAGTGGTAGTTTTAAAGTTCTTAAAACAGGAACTGTTGTACCTGTTTGCTTTGCTTTTTAAATTTCAATTATTAGAACACTATGGTAGAATATTCTAGCTTTTTTAAAATCTTAATTATATTTTTAACCTTAATGTATCTTGATACTAGTACTGGCTCATGCCTACTCAGTGCAGTGTATATTAACCTTGTTAAAATTAATAATTTCCCTAAATATTAAAGGGGAAAAAAATCCACTCATTAGCTCAGCTACTTATTTTGCCATGAGGCCATACATGGTTCTAATCACACATGTACACAAAGATACAGTGTTGTACACAGTTAGATATTCACCACATCTGAAGAATACGCTCTGTTAAGACAGACCGAGGTTTGTGTTTTGTTGCTAAGGTTTGTATTTCTGTATGTTGTCAGTGTGTCTGTGTGTGTATGAGACTAGTTTTGTCTATGTATGCTAAACAAGACATCTCATTGTCCCCAGCGGTTTGCGCTAAGAGGAATCAATAGGCATTGTTTGTTTGGCATTCCTAGCTGGGGCTGCACTTTCAGAGTCAAATTATATATAATTGAAGGACAAAAACTTAGTAGACATAATAGTTAAGAAGACCTAATAACTTGATAGTGATGACAATGAGACAGGGAGCATGAGAATGAATGTCAATATCGAAATAAAAACAGCAGGATGTCCTGTGGTTTTACTCACAACGGCATTGTCGTACACATGAGTCACGTATTGTTAATTAAAAAAAAAATAGATCTGAATAATCTGCTTGGTTTCATTTCAGGAAAAGTATTTTTTTCTCGATAGTCATGGCTGGTTTGCATTGGCCTCCCAGGAACAAATGTTCGACTATAAATGAGCTGATATATGCACCAAAGTGTATGTGTGGATGTAAAGGTCAGCGAGGATGCTTTTTTTTCCTAGCACATGGTGCAGTGTGAGCACAAAGGCCAGCGGTGTTGCATTTCCCACTGCGTTGTGTTCTGTGATGACCTGCATCAGCAAACTGTCACCCTGACTCCACCTCTGTCAGAATGCTGAAACTACTCCATTTTACTGAAGAGCAGCAAACCAGAAGACACTAATGCCTATTTCTTTGCTGTCGAGGTAAAAAAAAAAAAAATAAATATCAGACTGGATTTAAAGCTTTAGTTTGTTAGTAAATTAAATCAAGCACATAGTGCGTATAATCACTAACCTACATTAATTTATTCTGTATTATTCAATGTCTGAACGAAGAATAAAGGGGTGACGGTTTGACCTCTTGTCTGTTATTTTCCATTAACAAGATTATTGAAAAAGTTCATTTAAGTTAAAGAGGAAATTTGTACCATTTCTATGAAACTTACGTTTCATGACCTAAGCTGTCAAACTAAGTTAATGTGCTGTTAGCTACATTTAAAATATGGGCCCTTATTAATTTTGGGGAAGTTTAATCTGGCAACCGCACCCTCTTTTTTTTGTTAAAATAACAGCAACACTTCAACATCCCCTTCATACTTTTGCAATACTTTGACAGCTTCATCTTTTTAATCAGTTGAGACACGTCTCCATTGCAAAACAGTCTTTTGTTCCGGAGAAAACCTCAGTGGATAATCACCAATCAAATCTCAAGCAGGCTTTGTGCTCAGTTTGTGCTTTCTGTGAAAGCTGAGTGCTGTTGTTGTTGAGCCGATATGTTGTGCAGCCCATTATGAAGAGAAAGCAAAAGATGTGCAGACTTGTTTCTGATACTGCATATGCCGTTAAGGCATTTGCCGGTGTCACATGACCGTGAGCTGCTGCTGATGTGCTGATATCGAAGATGTACTTCTTCTTTTCGCCGCCATGCAATATTTGAACCACGTGTTCGAAAGGCCGATGGGAAGCACACAGACTTTCTTGTTTGCTCTCTCGCGCCATCATGTTCCACCGTTGTGACTGACCTTGCACCAGCCTGCAAGACCTTGGAGCCTAAGGGAGGGCTGCTGAGGATGCTGGAGGAGAGTTTATACCCGACAGTCACATTAATATATGGATGGCGCTTTGGCTCCTGTATGAATTCATCCTGAAACATAATGTGAATTTGATGGTTCAAGCCAATAACTTTTTTTTTTAAAATGGATTCACAGGAGACAGTTAAAGTGGAATTATATAGAGTACTGGAAATACTGACAGGAAAGGCCACTGAGATGAAGAAATCAATAGGGCAAGAATGCCTACGTCTGGACATGATGGATCATAAGGAGAGCTCATTATCCCGCTAGCACATTACCTTATACTGCATTGTCACAGATATCCACTTGCCTGACTCAAACAGAAACCATGGAAACTGATTAAGACAGATCTCAGGGGGCAGCCGTTTTTCAAGCTTCGAGTCATTACACTCTCTCGTTTTCTTAAAGACAGCCGCTGACGCCTTTCACTTGAGAAATCTTTATATAGAATCCTCCATTCCAGCTCATTAATGGTGTCCAGCTGTGGCTATTGTTCAGAAAAAAGCTGCAGTGTGTTTTATGGAGTGTTTGCACCATGCATTGCAACAGCATTAGCCTCATCAACACTATATGATGTTAAGCAGGTCCTGTAGACATGGCTGATCTTTAACAGAGGTGAGGATGAAATGATGAAAAACTAGGAGAGTTCATGGGAACTGAAATTCATGCAAACAAAATAATGCTATGCTGTGTGTTATATGTGTGATACCAGGCACCAGTCATTCTCTGAAAAACAAATTGTTGATAAAATATTAAAATAATTCATTTAAAGAATTGTTAAAATTACTAGAATCTCCTGTCTACAGCCCTGTATGGTAGCTGTTTTGTTTTTGCAGTGAATTTGTATTTGCACCTAGACAATTGAAGAAGCATTTGTTTACAATTATGGTTCAGCTCCAAAGGTCATTTCTAGCAGTAATACTTCCTCAAGGTCATCCAAGGTAAAAGGTATAATTTCTCTTCTGCTTCTCTCGGTCTGCTAACATATTGTCTCTGTTGCTGGATCATCATGGCTCGGGCTGAGATTCTGCACCTCTCTGATATAGGATGTTGTGATGTTGTTAATTTAGCAGGAGTCAGTTGTGTTAGTGAAGGTGCATATACTTTTCTGGGAAATGCGATTTCTCTGCGAAGAGGGTGTGGTGACTCAGGCTGCCGGTGTGATAAGAGCAGAATGGGCCCCTGGGAGCCCAATCATGTAAATGGTGGGCAAATTGGTGCGCCAAAAAAATGAAAAACTAAACACTGCCTGGAAAAGAGAACCATAGTCGAGAAAATAAGCCTTCATCTTTTTTAAACTTTTAAAAAGTATCCTGCTGTAATAAGCATAATATGGAGTCCAATGCAGGGATGTGATGTTGGCCCTGTAAGAATAATGCGTTGTGTGGCAGCGTGACTGATCACCTGTTTATGAGAGAACCAGCAGTTATATAAATAATAAACAAAGTGATAATTTTCGCTCTGCGCCTGTGTTTTTCTCCAGCAGCAGTCAGGTCAGCCTCCTGTCTGCTCCTCCCCCTCTTGCTCTCACCTGGCCCTCAGCCCAGAATGTTGCTGCAACTCCACTCGTTCTCATTGGTCCCCACTCTCACAAGACTTTACAAGAAAGGAAATGACTAAACTTTTCTCCCTCATGCCCTGCCTCAACTTCCCTCCCTGCTTTCACTCTTCCCTTTCTTTTCTTTCCTAAACCACTTTAATGACTGACTGACCTATGCTTGATGAGACTGTAGGCGACACTGGATCCGATCTGATCTGATTTTACCGCGTCGATCAGAAGAGGCGGAAGTTGTGAATAGCTGCTTTCTACAGTTTTGTTTTTTTGTTGTTCTTGTTCTGCGTGTGAGTGTGGTGGCACAATGTGCATTTTTAGTGCACAGGCTATGGTGAATGTTGTTTTTGTTTTTAGCTGACATTGCTGCATTTCTGACATTTTTCCATTTTTTTCATTCCCACAGCTGCATAGTGTTGCAGCAGCATGATTCTAAAGGTGCAGCAGATTAAAGGTGCAGATCTTGTAGCTCCTCTGAAAGCTACAAGAGAGAGGAAAAATAAATATTTATTTAACATACACTATTAGACTAATCTGTCTGTCTCTTTTCCCCTCTCTCCTCAGAGGAAGTGCCTTCCCTGATGTCTGCTGCAGCTTTGACCTGCTTCTACAGCTGAAGCTCCATCCCCCCTCTCCCCTCGCTCGCTCGCTTGCTGCCACAGTTTTAAGAGTAAAGGGACAACGACCACACCCTTCCCCGTTGCTCCACCATCAGCATCCACTCCAACATCAGCCCTACTCACCAGACGACCCTCGCTGCTCACCACCAGCTGACCAGCCTTACCACTGCACCACCAGGCCCCACAAATAGCATTTCACCCACCTTGCCTTTCACCATCGCCTTCAGCCCCTTAAGGCCTCTGTTCAGTCCTCAGTGTCCTTAACCTTCCTGAAGCAGACTATACAGACTGTCACCTTTGTTGCCTGCTTCACTGCACCCAACCAGAGGGCTCTCTCTTTTGGATGTTGCATAAGAGAGTAAGCAATAAACACAAACAGTGAGGAGGAACAAGTTGGTAGGCTAAGACGTCTCCTGGATATCGGACCTTTTGCCAGATGCTGTTTGCATCGGGAAAATGACTCATTAACGTCCACAGCAAACACTGTCCTGCAGCATTTCACCAAGGCGTACTTTTCTGAATGTTTCATTTCAACTTATCACAAGCAGCAACGATACCAAGGAACACATTTAAAACAAGGACAATTGTGGATTAAAACACTAGAAGTACTTTATCCACACTTGAACGTATCTTTGCCAGGAACACCTTTTGCCTGCGTTTTGCCATGGCCATGAACATAGCACACATCCGTGACACAAAGTGGCTCACACTGGAAGTATGCCGGGAATTTCAGAGGGGCACGTGCTCGCGCTCCGACCAGGAGTGCAAGTTTGCCCATCCGGCCAAGAGCTGCCAGGTGGACAACGGACGAGTGATTGCTTGCTTTGACTCCCTCAAGGTAAGAAAAGCATAAGCCATGTCTCAGCCAGTGAGACAGATTACAGATTAGTGGCTGAAAAGCTGTTGAGGAACTGTGTAAAGCTAAAAACTGGAAATAGCATGAGTAGCATCAGGTCACTTCCTGTCCTCATTTTTTGCCCTACCCCTTTCTGGTCATATGAGTCAACTGTAATAAAGAGGACAAAGGAAGGTAAATCTTTTTGAGGAATTAAACTGGGGTTTTTTAAAGCAATAATGGTAATAGAACTTTCTGGAACAAACTACGATGTTTTGACCTCTGTAGATGGGCTATCTGATTACACTACATCAACACTGTGGCTTGAATTTTTATAAATGTAACATCCCACTGGAAATAAAAACATTGCCACCATTTTGCTAAAAGGAAAATAAACCCTAACAGGCTGCCATGTAATTCTGTATGGCTGCCCTTAGTTTTTCACATCTAGGTATCTAAAAGGACTGAAGCGATAGCATCATTCAAACCACTTCCTGTGTAAAGAACGAAGAGCGGCCACAGGGGGTTGGTGCGAGTATCTCATTCTGCATGTTCATGTTTTTGAGCACAGTTGGAGGCAGTTTTGGAAAACCGTATGCAATCATTCCCAAGTGGTAGCAAAATGAAAGTAAGCACCTTTTTTTCTAAGTCCTTCTATCACAAGCAGTCTATCAGATGGACCTCAAGATCTCAATTGAGAGATTATTTTAAACCCAAAGCCTAGAAAACAAGATAATGGTTTATATGTTTGTGCTTTACTTAACTTTTTTTTATTATTATCTCTAAAGAGACTTTAGATCAGGTTAGGATTAATATGAGACTGAATTGTTTAGAACTACGAGTTTATAACAAGATTTTGATAATCAGAAGGCAGAAGCAGAATTGTGCTCAAATTTATTCACAATTCACCTCTCAGTATGATTTGGTACATTTCTTTTTCAGTGAATCTTTTGAAAATTTGTAGTGCTGGCAATCTGTCACACCGCTGTTAACTGCCTGCATCAATTTACAACCTTCCTCATGGGTCAAGTAAAGAAAACCACATGATTCTACAAAAAAAAGTGTTTATTTCCGTCTACATGACTGCAGAGATGTTGTTGTGTTACCAGAAACACACAGTGTGGGTAAAACTGTAGCTGCACCAATCAATCACATCTATGTTAAAAAACTTTTTACTCATAGTTGGTCATTAAATTATTGATACTGGTATACCACATTTTAAAACAATGTTTTAATTCGACCAGCATGTTTTTTCTGACTGGAAGCAAGAGTGCTCCGGCAAGAGTGCAGACTTGAAGCTGACATTCCTTCATTTTCTTTTGGATTGAAAACAAAATAATTACCTGCTAGGTAACTTAGAGCATTTTTCTAAAATTTGATATAGTTCTTGGGGTATAAAAAGGTCAAACCTCATAGAAAATTGGAACCCAGTCCTGGGTAGGAAAAAGCCTGTTCAGTGCATCGCTAAGTAAAAGGTTGTTACTGGCAAAAGCGATCAATAGATCAAACATAGATCAGTAGGACAAAAAAAATCTGAAATTAATCTAGTGAAATATAATTAGTACAAAAACCTGACAGTTAATTTCTGATTATTTTGAGGTCACATTTTGAGGTCACATATTCTCGTCTATTTTGAAGTACAGATCATAATTGGAAGTAAGCAGCTTGTTATGTGCCTGATTGAACATTCCAGAATGGACTAATGTATTTGTTTAAACTAGTTTTCAGTGGGACATGTCTTGCTCCTTTTTTTTAAACCATTTTGTCCCATTTTTTTCCTGGAAAAACCAGAGCAGGTCTATAAAAAAAAACACTGTAGAAAAAAGCTGATTGAGCAAAAAGGATTTTTTTAAAAAAAGCATAAGAGAACAATAACAAATGTGAAATGACGCCTGTTGATTATTCAAACTCCTAAAACAAAAATATACAGACACATCTGCATTGCACCGCATCGGGTTTTCTGTCGCACGGACCCACAAACACATTCACTGACAGAGTGAGTTGTCCTACTTTAATTTACTGTTGAAATAGGACAAACTCTCCAATGAGCGCAGTTACAACAGGCCATATTGCTCTCCTTTACTTGTCTCGCACTCACATCAGTGCATCCTCTTGGACGTGTGCACAAGCTCCTGGCCCATGAGAGCGGATCGACCTTCTTCTTGAGAAGTATATAATTAGAACAGGTCTCACATGATCACCAGTGCATTGCTGAGCAGGTCACACCCAAACCGAGTCATTTCCCCAACATCCACTCTCTATCTCTTTTTAGCCTGCGTTTCATGTGTTGCACATGCACGCAGGCATGCACAGAGATAACGCACACGCTCTGCACACGCAGTCGTTCTCTTATACAGGCATAAAAAAAAGTTGCAATTTTTCATGGCAACATGCTTGTGGCATCCATGTCATTGCATTTGGATCATGTAGCGTCCTCCGTCAAACATACCACAGCATTTGAGCATGCAGATATACATGCGTGTGTCTGTGCTTGTGTTCTTCTGGCCTTATACTTGGCCTTAACCCCAGAGCACAGCCCTCTCTCTGCTTGTCTCTCTGGTTGGTGCTGCACAGACAGCTCAGCTATGTTGAAACAGGGTAAATATTTAGAGAGGGATAATGGCAGCCTGGACTCCTGGATTTTAATTTGGCTTTGTAACTTTGTTAGTTGATGATTAACCGACTGATCAGATTGGGTGGGCAGAATATGCTGATTTGGGATCTGTGTAAACAACATGCTCATAGTTAAAAGTGGAAGAAGCCATATGCTTTATCCTGCATAGATAAAGAGTTTAAAGTAGTGAAGGAAGCCTAGTTTTTTTTTTCTGTAATCATATCTGCAGAATCATGGAAGTGAATGGATGCCTCATTAGTTAAAATTAAATTGAGTGTGCCATAACTCAACCCGCTCTCAGCTATGATTAAACTTGTTGTTGCTTGTTTTCATACTTGGCGGGCTGCTTCTTCTTGATATCCCCACTCAGTTCAGGGTTTTTTTTCTCCTCCTGTCGTCACACCCATCTAGAGCATGGCTCACATTATCCCTCGCAAACATCTTGTTACCTCAACGCCCTCTAACACATACGTATATACATATTTGCACACAAAAACCTGTGTGGCAAGTGTTTAGCAGTGTGGAGTGGCATTAAGTCTGTGATATTAGCTCATTAGCATTAGCAGCTCCTTTTGTTTGTCCGTCCTTTTTGCAGTCACAAAAAGGAGAGGTTAAAATCCACCATGTACAATGGTTTGAATACGCTTTGATGCATGATAGACTTTGTTCCCTGTCTAACTGACACGCCCACGGTGGTCACTTCTTAGTTTTGAGAAAGAGAGGTCAAATACTTGTGCATGCATATGCTACGTTTGTGTTGCAGCTGCAGTCTGTGCACTTCTGCATTGTTCTAAGTCTAAATTCTATTTTAATAATTTCATCTGCAGTCCAAGCAATAAGCAACTGGATAGATTATGCATTTTTCTTTCTGGGGCATTTTCTGCTAAGAAAATTCTGGAGCTCACACTGAATTTTAAAACTTTTCTTTAAATAAATTTGGAATTAACCTAAATTCCAAATTTATGTTAAATTTGGAATTTACACGTCTTTCAGTGTACCCGTGAATTTGAGTGAATTTGCCTGATGCCGCTGAGCACTTGAGTAAAAAAATAATAATAAAGATGTAGATGAAATGGGGTTTTTTTAAAATAGATTTTAAAATCCCAATCTTTTGTGTGTGTGTGTGGGGGGGGGGGGGGGGGAACCAAAAAAATGAAAAATAAAACAACCAGGTGAGGGTGGTAAAAAAGGCCAAGAAAAGAATGCAATTTATTAAAATAAAAAGGTGAA